>JASDQU010304856.1:0-13673 GCA_032191745.1 Picea mariana
TTCAAGGAACCATTTATGAAGGATCTCCTTTTGTATATTGTATCAGACCTCGAGCCATATGATCTTGTCTGAAGTAGATAGGAGGCATTTAATCTAGTTAATGCAGGTAGGTAGGATTTTATTGCTAGATTAGACAGTTTTAGATGGAAGGGGGAAAACGGATATAGACACCCTCATTGTGATTGTAAAATTATCCAGCATTCAGAGAGAGGGAGAGCTAGAGCATTCAGAAGAGCATGTAGAGAATTGTATGAAGAACATCCATGTATAGGAATTTGAATTAATAGAAGGAAATTTTGATTCAAACTCATGGTTTGTGTTGTTTTCTCTGTGAATTGATGTTAGGCTCAGGAATATTTTCTTTCTTGTTATGCATTTTCTTTGTATATGATGTGCATGTGATTTCATGGTTTAAGCTGAAGTCTAAAAGAGAATGAGTTTCAATTGTTTCTCTATCTGAGCCAGGAGATTCCTGCAAGGTGTGTAGTTGAATTCATCTGCAAGGAGTGCGTTGATGAAGGCTCAGTAGTTTAACTTTTGTTCTCATTCACCCAAAAGTGGAAGTGGGTTGTTGAAGCCATGCGAGGAGTGCACAGGCTGAAGCAGAAGTCTCAATTGTGAATCTGAGCAAAGGAAGTCAAAGAATGCTGTTGTAGGAGTGCACAGAGTCGGAAGGATTCAACACTTGGGAGTTGTTGAATGTTGAGCGCAAGGAGTGAGCGCAAGCTCCTCTGAAAGAATCAGAGTGGATAAGCTCAAGAGATATAGTACCTTCGTGGTATCGTTAAAAGAGAGCACAGGGGTTTGTGTCGAGGAAGTTTTGAGTAAGAGTTTCAAGTGCAGGAGTTGAAGGGCAAGTGCTGAGGAGGAACACTTAGCCATTATCGAGAAAATCTCCAAGGAGGAGGAATCGACGGTCAGGATTCGCCGAGGAAAACTGCGAAATCCCGTCAGTCATTAGATCTCGGGAAGTTGCACAGGGTTTAAGCCCGAAGGAGTAGAGGAAAAACCTGGAGGAGACATCGGAATATTGGCGTCATCAGGTCTTCATGGAGTAAGAGTCGGAGACCTTGAAAGTCCCGAAAACCCGAGAAGGGATCCTAGCCGTTGATCTCAGCAGGACACGTGTCAGCATTTTGGGAAGTCATCAGGATTTTGGAGGCATCGGGGTTTTACAAGTCGAGCGAACTAAGACCTTTTGAGTCTCGAAAACCCGACGGAGAATCTCAGCCGTTGGTCTTCCCAGGGACATGTGGCGAGAGATCCCAAAGAATCGGAAATCGGAGAATCAGAGAATCTGAGAGTGTGAGTTCTACGCATTTCAATTCTGCGAATTTTGAAACTCTGATAGGGGAAGGACTGGGGTCTTGTGGACCAGTAGGTCACATGTGGAGAGAGTTAGCCAGAGGGAGCTAAGGGGTATAGTGAGTGCTATCAGGGATCGAGAATCGAGGATTTGCGAGGTAAGTGGATTACGACAGTGCCAATGTCGATTTCCTGACGGGGACATTCTCGACGATAGCAAGGAACATGTGGGTGGAATATTCATCGGGGTTCGGGGATTTGTAAGACCTGACCTCGTGAGTGCAGGACTCGCGATCACGTGAGGCCCAATTTTCCGATAGGACATCGGGGAATCACAAAAAGCATTATGTGGGTGTTGAGAACTTCCGATAAGGGAGTTGAAGAGCAATTTAGCTCTTCGGGTCGAAGGAAGAGAAGGTCTTGATGGGAGCAAGTGTGCCTGGGTGGCGCGTCTTACATCACTTGAGCTCTTTATCCATCTCTTCTTGGCTCATCCTCCTGTGGTCTCCATTCAGACCTTGCTTCTAGCCTTCGATATCCATCTTCTCCTTACCCTACCCTCTTGTCAAGTCTGTTGTCTATTGTCTGCAAACAGATCTTCACACACAACAGAGCATGAACACTCTGTCTTCGTCTTCCTTGCATGTTGTTTATAGAAAAAATTACACTCGGATACCACTTAATGGTATCAAACCAATTCGTGCTCTGATACCACTTGACGCAAACCCCCACCACTTCCTAGGGGTAACATGACCTCCTGGTCTAGGATCGTTCACATTATGGAGCCAAATCATCTCTCGAGCTCCTGTTGAACCCTTAAAATCTATGTGCCACATGCCTTATCTCTCTTCCATGCACACAAATATACATCTGTGAGGGTCCTGACACTCCAATAGAGTCTTCCACATGACTTTGGGCCAAAAACCGTGGGTTAAATTTCCACTTTAGCAAAGAATTCGAGACTTCAGGCTTCAGGGCGTTTACACGCTCCAACACACAATCCTCTTGAACTCGCGAACTCTGAACTAAGACAAATACCTATGTCTCCTAATGAATGCCAATATCTAGGGTCTCTGTTACCCTACACTCCAAGCTTTAGGACTTCAGGTATCTTTGCAACCCAATCCTTCACATCCCTCAAACACCGAACTAGTGGAGGTTAGATCCACTCTGCATGTGTCCCTTTTCGACCAACGATTGAGATCAACGCCGACCTTTGGGAGTTTCCAATCCAGCATGAAATACTCCTTCATTCATTCAGAGTACTGGATCTCCAAACTTCGAGATCTGCTGACACATGGCTTTCTGCACCGACAATTAAGATTCGTTCCAGGCTTCGAAACTTGGGAAGCTTACACACTTCCACAATCACACCTCCAAATAGCTAGATAGCCAAACTTCTGAACAATGTTGGATCTATGGACACGTGTCCCCACAATCAGATGGTCCAGATTCACTTCAGATCTAGAGACTTCAAGAAATCCATTTCTTCCACAACACATGCTCAAAAATCTCCAAACACACGAAGTTTGAAGGACTTCAAGGGTTAATAACCACACAACTTTCCCATATCTGACGACTAGGAAAGGTCTACTCCTCCTCGAGTGGATATTATCCACTTGATTCTTGGAAAATGAAAGGGTTCTTCCCTTCAAATGTTTTAGTCCCTCTTTCTCCTGAGATTTAACACTCAAATGATTTGGGTCTTCTGTGCACACCTTGTGCTTCTATGAAACTTGACACTTGAAGATTTTTAAAGAAAATATTCTCATTCACTCCTTGTGCTCATCGTATTTGAGACTCTTCAACACATTGCTAAGTGTTGGCCCTATGCACAACTTCCAAGGGTCCTATCGATATTTTATACTCCATTGAGTATACGTGCACTCCTTGCACTCACTTTGCACAATTTCACGTTATCTCTTCTGATCTTTGACACTTGAAATACTTCGGCCTCTCATGCACTTCTTGTGTTTACCCTTTCAATCTTGACAAACACTTGAAATTTTTTTGTCTCTATGCACTCCTTTCACTCGTCTCTACATAAATTCAAACTATCTTTCCTGGGCTTTCGAACCTATATATGGCTCGACCTCCGCACACCTTGCATAGGCTCTGTGCACACTTTCACTATTCCTCTTGAGCTTGTAATTGATTTGAACCTTAAAGGGGTTTCATCCCTTTGTTCCACCAAATGATTTCTTGTTCCCTCCTAGCAACCTGCGCTCTTCCTCTGGAGCTTTACCACCACTTCAACAATGTGTTGGATCTGTGCACTCCTTGCACTCAACTCTCCTTCAGTCTTGAACCTTAAAGGCTCACTTGCACACTTCTTGCGCTGACTCTCTGATGTGCACTCCTTGCACTATTCCTTCTGAGATTGAGAATGATTCTGGTGTGCCCACCTGGAATGCTCCTCACAGAACTCCTAAATGGCTTCTTATGCACTCCTTGCACTAGCCTTTTAGAGTTTTCTAACAACTCTAAGGTGCACTCTTTGCATAGCTGGGAGAGCCCGGAAACACTCAGGAAACTACAAAGATAGGGGATTATATCTATTCCTTCAAAGGAAACATAAATACATTCCTAGAATTCAAAAATATACAAAGAAAAAATTCAAAGATTGAACATTTAGAAAACTCATAGACCATACACATAGAAACTCATATGCAAGGAATTTTTCTCTTTGTATTAATATTGAATGTTCTTTACAATGTGTACAAGATTGGACTGCAACCGAGTATTAGCTCTGTCTCTCTCTCCTCTCGTCTTCTATTCTCCTCAATGGTTTTTTACTAACTAACTGTGAATTGGGCATATATTACAATCATTTATACATGAGGGGCTTCTCAAGCGTTCCCTCCAAATTATTCTAGTTCTTTTCATTTTGCAATTAAAAGAAACCTACCACTAAGTTTATTACATTAAATGGGTAATTACATCCCAAATATGATTTGATGCTCGATATCTATACAACTACAACTTATTAAAGGTGAATTTGCAATCATCATGTACAAATACAATGGTTGTCTTTCCTTGAGTCTTTTCAAACTTTAATTACATTAGATTTCACTAATTTTGAGATTTGAACTCAAAATTGAAAAGGTTAGCGCTTCTTTCTTTGGTATATTCTCCCTCCTAGTGCACTGCAAAGTTGGTTGCTAATGCCCTGATGAGTTGGTGTGATTCTCCTACACCACTCCGTAACCCAATTGATAAAGCTACTAGTCTAATTTTCATTGGAGAAATAAAATCATTGCATTGGAATACATGAATTGTTGAGATCTTGCATTTGTTTAAGTTGGAATCAATTTTACATGCTATAATCTTGCTTGATCCAACGTCTAGATTATCCAAGTTATTCTTATTGTTTATATAACTTAAATCTACATTCATTAGGGCTACAACAACTCTCTCTTTAATCATTTTTTTCACTCTTTCTACAACTAAAAATTGCAAGTAAATAGTGCTAATTATTCTTCTTGTCAAGGGATTTCATTCAAGAACTTTTCTTGTGAATTTCATTGGCTAGAACTTTCTTTTGTAGAAATTTTTTTCTACAACCACAAGGATCCCCTAATATATTTCTGATAACACCATTTTTCAGCCCTTTACCATCAAAACTTGTGTCTAAATATTGGGATATTATATACATGTTTAGTGCTTGATTACCAAATAATTATTTGGTGTTTTGCATGTTTAATTTTGTAGCTATTAAAATTTTATATTGCTGATATATATCTTTGTTCTGCTGAAATTTTGGGATAGCTAGGTTTCTTTCTTGTTCCCCTTTGGTTTAAGGCTTGTGTATCTATCTTGTGTCTGGTTCTGGACATGCATAACATTGTATTGTAGGTATACAATACTTTTGAAACCATGCTTCATTAGCAAGACTCTCTTCCAAGCCTTTTCCTCACCTCCAAGATTGACCTGTATGGATTTTCACCATCATATTCTCACTTCCAATTTCAATCCCCCTAGGGTCAATAGATTCCCACGTTGTGGTGATTTATCATCACTAAAGTGAGGTGAGTGTCTATCTAAGGTGACATTGGTTAGGTACTTCCATAGTTTTTACACTTTTGTGGTTTGGGTTGGGATTTTCCTAACCTACAATTTGTGCGATAACATTTTGGCATCATTACCATGGAAGATTTTGAATTTTCTTTCGAGCCATAACAATAATTTGGCAAAATTTGATCCCAAATACTTTACCCCTAGATTTATTTGCAAATACATTTGAGGGAAGTTCCCTTTCCATTCTTGATGAGATTATCAAAAGGCCCATATGGCGACTCCATCATGACATGAACCCGAGGGAGGGACTATCCTAGCCCTCTACCTGTACCAAAAAATCCTAGATCTGGATCTAGAAAAACTATAACTTTACCTATACCTACTAGTTCTCCCCCTTCAACCACACCTATTTTTTTGAGTGTTATCCATGAACCCCAGGTAGAGAATGTATACAAACCATTGGATATCATAGGAACCCATGGATTACCTCATAAAATTCCAAAGGGTTTTAAATATTGGCTTTCTATCTTATCTAGTGATGATCTGACCTTGGTCGAGCAAAATTTGTACACCTTTACGAATTCTCTCCAATGTTGTGACCAACATGAAGGTGTTTGGATGAGAATTTTTCCCTCATTCCTCATAGGGAAGGCCAAGGAATGGTATGGTAGTATCACACCAGGGACAAGTACAACCTAGGAAATTTTCCAAAGAATTTTCATTAGAATATTCACAAAGAAGGAGGATTTGGTATCCCTATATGATCAACTTTACCATTGTATAAGAGAATTGGGGGAGGATATCAGGCATTTCAATGATAGGTTTAATACCCTTGCGAAGAGTTTTCCTTGGGGTATTGTACCTACTAACGATGCCATTCTCCAAATTTAGATACGAACTATAAATGATCCTTATGGATCTTTGATAGGAAAAAGGTATCCCACTACCTTGATGGAAGCCCAATAGAGGGCATGCCAAATAGATGAAAATTTGACTTCTTCCCATAGTCACACTGACAATTTCCCACAAAGAGCTATGTAGGAAATTAAAATTATTCATCTTTCCCTTACCAAAACTCCTATCGAGGTTCAATGTTTTATGAAGAAATATATCGAAATGGAAGAAACAAAATATGATGTCAAAGTTGTTGATCACATCCATAAATGCACAAAAATAAAACTAGTATCACGGGAAATTGAGAAATCTATGTCTATCACGAAGAGAAAAATGGATTTTGAAGAGGTTTTGGTAGAAAACAAGGTTGAGGAAGAGTTGTTTAGAAACACCCAACGAATCCTCCCTCAAGTTCACAAACCAGAAGAGATGATGAATATCAATTTAAATTAGAAAATCAATGTTAGAGAAAAATAAAATCTTCCTGTGAGAATCCATACTGGGAGAATTTGAAGTCACCCACCTTTTCTTGTTACCTTGGACATCAATCACCTATCTTTCCACAACTGCATTTTGAATTATGAGGCTTCCATGAATTTCATGATTATGCATTCTGTCAAAGAACTCAAATTAAGGATAACATGACCCTAGAATAATATATATAACATGGATTCAAGAAAGGTCTCAGTTTGTGGGATTATTGAATATTTGGAAGAAAGTCTTGAACAATCCTTAGACATGTATTTTCTAATATATGTCATGGTCATTTATGTTCCAGAACCCTGGGGCCTTATGCTATCAAGGGATTGGATAAGTGAAATGAAAGGGAGCATTCAACAAAACTATTCTTACATCATCATCTCTAGTACCAATGGGGATCATGTTGTCCTGTACCCTGAGTCCCCTGTCACAGAACAAAGTGAGAGTTGTAATAATTTTTCATATCAAATCCACGTTGTTAGTGAGGATATTGAGTGCATGAGTATTTTATCAAACTTTTTGTTTTAGGATGAAGAGAAAAATATCAAGTGTTGGGCCTTAGAGTTTGATGGGGCACATTCGAGTACAGGTTTGGGGGATGGAATAGTTTTATTTTCACCATATAAGGGAGTTACCCATTTCTCATATAGGATTGAGTTTGATTTCACTAATAATATTTATGAATATGAGGCTCTTATTTTGTGTTTGAATCTTGCTATCGATATGAACACAATATACTTACATGTAAGGGGAGAGTTGAATTTGATTGTTTTCCAAGTTAAGAGAGGCTTTTCCACCAAGAAACCAAGGCTAAGGAAATATTAGGATGTTGTTTGGGATGCTATGAAAATTTTTGACGAGTTCTTGATCAAATCCATCCCTATATATAGAATAAAATTCCATGGAAGACACTTTAGTTATTTCCTCTTTGACTCTAAAACCATGTGAAGAAATTTCCCCTTACAAAGTGGAAGTAAATTCCATGCCCTCAATCTAGAATAACTTAGAACATTGACATGTTTTTTATGATGAAAATAAGATCTTGTGTTTCCTCCATAATGAGGGATAATTCTTAGAAACTAAGATAAACATGTTAAATGAATAAGGAAGCATCAAGCTCATAAAATTGCCCAATGATTCTTTGTCAAAAATATTATCTCTCCTAGAAACGATGTTCGATTGTAATGATTTTTATAAATGGAAACTGACTAATGGAAAAAATGATGAGATCATATAATTTAATATCGACACTGATGCCTCTCCCAAATTAGCGAACATGGGAAAGAAACCACACCTACCAAAAGAAAAGAGTTTGTATCCCTCATTGGAGAATTTGAGGATGTTTTTTCTTGCTCATATGGGGATTTAAAATCTTACCTCGAAGATGTTATACACCATGCTATTCCCCTCAAAGAGGGTAAAAAACATTTTAGACAAAAATTGAGGCAGATCAACCCTAAAGTTGCACCCCAAGTTCAAAAAGAGTTTCAAAAAATGGTGGAGGCAGGGATAATTGAGCCTATCAGATAATCATATTGGGTATCCAACTCTGTAGTCATCCAAAATAAGACTAGTGACATCATGTTGTGTGTTGACTTTAGGAATTTGAATCAAACATCGTTCAAAGATAGTTAACCTTTTCCAAATATGGAGCATCTCCTACAAAGGGTTATGATAATACAAATGTTGTGTATTCTTGATGGTTTTTCAAGGTACAACCAAGTGTTAGTAAGAGAAGAGGACCAACTCAAGACCTCTTTCACTACCCCATTGGGAACCTATAAGTATTTATGTATGCCTTTCGGGTTGAAAAATGTTGGATCTATTTTCCAATGTGCCATGGACTACGTTTTTAAGGATTTGTTATGAAATATTATAGATATTTACCAAGACAATTTGATTGCCATCTCCAAAAATAGGACTCAACACATTCAACATATGTGGACTATATTTGAGAAATGTAGAGATATGATATCTCTCTCAACCACAAGAAATCAATATTTGGGGTGGATAAGGGAAATCTGTTGGGACACATCATTTCCAAGGATGGAATCTCAATGGATCCTTCCAGAATCGAAGCAATAAAAAATAATCCTCTCCCTAAGGATAATAAATCCCTACAATCCGTTTTTGGAAAGATTAATTTCATAAGAAGATTCATACCAAACTTCGCTAAGATTGTCAAACCACTAAATCACTTATTGAAGGGGGACAACCATTTCAAATGGGATGATAGTGGAAAAAGGGTTTTCCAACATATCAAAGAATCTATAACTATTTCTCTAGTGTTGGTGAGCCCAAATTTTACTAAAGATTTTATTACTTTCTCCTTCGCCTAGAATGACACTATCACAGTAGTCCTTTTATAGAAAAATGGTGAAGGAGATGAAAAACAAATTTCCTTCATGAGAAAGGTACTCATGGATTTATAGATGAAGTATATAATTACTGAGAAACAAGCTTATGCCCTTGTCAAGTACCTCAAGCATTTCTGAACATATGTGGGGTATAGAAAAATTAAGGCCTTTGTCCCTTATCCAATAGTAAAAGACATTTTATCTCAACATGATTTACTTGGTTCAAGGGGAAAGTCGATGTGACAAATATAGGAGTATGGATTGGAAATAAATCCTTATAAAATAATAAAGGGGCAAGGATTGGCCAAAATTCTCACTAAAGGAAATCAAGAATCTACCGAGGTAGGAGAAAAAGAAAAGGTGAACGTTATTGTAAGAGAAATCGAAAGCGATGAATAGTATCCAGATATCATATATTATTTAAAGAATATTACATGTCTCAAACATTTGGTGGATCAAAAATTAAGGGCTATAAGACTCAAAGACATGAAGTATTTCCTTACACCGCAGGGTCTTGGATGGAGAAATCTTGATGGAGTGATTCTTATATGTGTAAACAAGGAGGAAGAAAATAAGCTAATTTCTTAGCTCCATTCAATACATTGTGGAGGTCGTTTCTCCACTTGCACCACTAATCATAAAATCTCGAGGGTGAGATATTATTGGCCTAACATTTTTTTTAATACGCATCAATACATTGGATACTACCAACCTTGTTAGTACTTTTCGAGAAAACAACAACTTCCTACCCTTCCTTTAAAACCAATAGTGGTTGAAGCACCTTTTCAACAATGGGGTTTTGACTTCATCAATGAATTTAAGGACAACTC
The DNA here is from genome assembly GCA_032191745.1 of Picea mariana. NCBI lineage: Eukaryota > Viridiplantae > Streptophyta > Pinopsida > Pinales > Pinaceae > Picea > Picea mariana. The sequence continues at coordinate 9,884 of JASDQU010304856.1, forward strand.
TAGTAATGGTTATCGATGGGTCTTGATGCCTATAGATTACTTCACTCAATGGGTAGAGGTTGTCCCAATGAATAAATAAACAAAAGAAGTGGTGATGAATTTATTTGAAGAAAGGATAATCACCAAGTTTGGAATTCCTGCTAAGATTACCACCGATAATACTAAGTCCTTCAGCTCAGTGGCCCTCAATGAATTTTGTTTCAAGTATGGGATTTTTCTAACACATTCTTAAAAATACTACCCTCAGGGGAATGTTTTGGTTGAGTCCAACAATAAAAATATCATGAATATCGTGAAGAAGATTGTTGGAAAAAATAAGAGATGTTGGGATGGTAAAATCAAGTATGAACTTTGAGCAGACCACACAACAGTAAACAATTCTACTCGAAAAACCCCATTTGAGATATTCTATAGTATGGAAGCGTGATTTCCCATAAATATTCATATTTTGGCTTTACAACTAGCTCAACATTTCACCATTGACAAAGAAGCATTCCAGAGAAGAATAAATCAACTTGTAGAACTGGATGAGACCAGAAGGGCAACTTTCAATCAAAAGGAAAAGAACCAGAGAAAAATTAAAGGAACTTTTGACCACAAGGAGAGACAAAGGGACTTCAAGAAATGAGATTTGGTATTAATGTGGGATAAGAGAAGGAATAAACCTGAGATGCATAAAAATTTTGACAGTTTGTGGAGGGGACCATATAAGATTGAAGAGAAATCAAGGTTTGATTCTTTATATTTATCCACCAATGAAGGGAGGAAGATTCCATTACCAGTAAATGGATCTCTCCTCAAACTTTAATTTCTGTAAGGAAACTGACTTCTTCAGGGCCCAAGCCCCAGGTAAGTAGGTAGGTCATTTTCTTTCCCTTGCATTTCCATTTACTTGTTCATGATAGTTTAGTTTCATTTACCTATTCTTGCATGTCATATGTGATTTTTCATTTTTATCTACTTGCATTATTGCATAAGTTGATTTACATCATTTTCTTTCTTCATATTATATGTTAGTTAGAAATTTTTGAAAAATATGAGAGTTTATTTTAAGATTAGTTGATATTTTGAGTTTTCAGATTATATGAACAAAGGGTGAGTGAGCCACCCTGTATTTCATAGTTTTTTGTTTCTGTGTGTGTAGGAATAGGTTTTACCAGGAGATGTTGAGGTTATCATGCACTTTAGAATGATTACATGTCCCCGAGTAGGAGCCGGGTGTTATCCCCCATTTCTAGAGATAACTAAGGATATGATGTCTCGAGTCCCTTAGGTTGCAGACATGGAGTGTCGAGAGATGGATTGATGAACAATGTCCAAAAACCACTAGGCAGAGCCCCACATCACACCACTCATCACCTCACGAATGATGGTTGCACCATTCACCACACCATCTTGGATCATAGAGAAAAAATATATATTTCTCCATGAGGTAACAATTCTGGTGTTATGGTAAGTGTATTTTTAATAAATGAAGCATTTGAATATGTCGCAAAGTGTTCTTCCTTGATTTTGAAAATGTTTTCTTGGAAATTATGCTTTTTTCCTTATTTCACCTTGAAGGTTAACATTGTTGTCCTAGTAAGTGGTCACCCTTGGGGAAAGAGTTTCTACTGAGGGGTCTCCTTGATGAGTCATTGTACCGCTCCCGCACATAGTTTCCACTTTCCATGTTTCTTTCTCTTTATTTCTTCATATTTTGGATTTTCAAGCCACATTGACCCAAAAAGGGATTGTACCTTATTTCATGGGAAGAAGGGGTTGAAGGCCTAGAGGATTGTATGCGGAAAAATATAAAATCCAATCATAAACCTTCCATATGCTCACCCAAGGATATCGAGAACAATTAAATAATTCTCACAAGGATTGAAGGAACTGTAAAATAAATAACTAATTAAACATGCCAACCAAGGTAGAGTGTGTGTGGGAAATGGTTTTCATTCTTAGGTAGAAGTCCCACACATCGTCTTCAACTTGGGGAAGTGTAATGTGATGAAGGTAGAGTTAAAGTGGGAAATTTTTTTCATTCTTAGGTAGCAGTCCCATTTTAACTTCAACTTGGAAACACTCTAACAAATTAATGGAAAAAAAGGGTTTGGAAAAATCATGAATCGTGGATGAAGGGAAACACACACTCTATAAAGACACCCATAAATTATAAAATATGATCCCTTATATGTCAAGAAACCCCATGCCAAAAAGTATTACCCCCTGCATCCACCTCATACACTTCACATGACTTAGAGAGGCTCCACCTAGGAAACATTCCTTAACTTGAGGAATGACTCACCCAATAGGTCACCATGACAACCCTCCTATTGTAACCTAGGTCTGAACTCCTTCCCTTTTCCCTCCTTAACCATTATGATTTTTGTGGTTGCTTGCTTAGCTTATTCTCCATTATTTAATCACTCAACTTCATGACCCGTGCTCATCTTTACGTATTTTGCACCATTTTTTTTCGCTTTCTTGAAGGATGATTTCATGTTCTGGTTTGAGTTTGAAATACTTGTCATCATATTTTACACTAATTGAGAATGAAGCAGATCCACCTAGTCTTTTGTGTGCGCAGGAGACATCCAGGTCCAACAAGTCCTTTGTAATATCAGTAAGATTCTGCAGAAAAGGGAAGAAAATCAAAGCAGCCCATTTCGGGATTAGAATTTAAGCCAAACAAACAGGTCAAATCTTTAATGGTGGAGATCCAACAGTCGATGTAGATCAATGGCCCTTACGCATTCAAAGTCTCAAACTTGAATGGGGTTTAACATGAATGACTCTGCGACTTAAATAGTTTAGCGAAATATATACTATTTGGCAACCTGTTGAATGATTTTCATCTAGACATTTGTCTAAGTCTTAAGATATTATTTTAAGTCTTTATTCTCACATAGAAAGTGATTCATTGCATTGCTTGTTGTTGTTTCCTGTGTTTGTCTTTTCATATCCCCAACTGTCTATTAATATCCATGCCATTAGAAAAGGAGAACCTACTTTTATACTGTGTGTCTTGTCCAACCAGAGTACCATATTTGAAGCCTATCCTTAAGATAGCCAACAAAACCAACTTATTGAAAAACCAAATCATTATAAAGTTGAGGTGGCCTAGCTTTTCCCTTTAGCAATCAACTGCAGACCTTAGGAAAAACATCTTCTGGCGTCATTGTCGGGGAGTGGAGTAACGAAATATATTTCCCTGGGAGAAGGAAATTGAATAGCTCTAACCTTGATGGTGAACAAATATTAGACACAGACAGACTGCCATATTTCACCTGGCAATTCCACTGAGTAGAATTTATGAAAGAAATCAAGAAGACATTTTTGGGACACCAAAGCAAAGGTATGAAAGTATTTTTCATGGGCATTGTTATTCATGTAATGNGGTGTTGGAGATGTGATCAAATAGGACATATTGCTGTTCATTGTAACTCTATGAGATGCTACAACTGTAGTGGATTTGGCCACAAATCCCATGAGTGCTGGAACACAACAAGAAATTCCATGATGAGAACTTCAAATAGCATGGCTAGAAGAAGGAATGAAGTAAGGAAGGGAGACATCTTTGAAAATATGGATGCTCAGAGCTCAAGTTCTGAGGAGCAGGGACATCTACAGAAGTGGGTGAAGAAGACAGAGCAGTCAGAACAGAATGAAATACTGAAGGGAAGCTCAAGTAAGTCATCTACTGAATCATACGCGGGTGACAGTGGTATCATTCATGTACATACGCAGGCTGACCTTGTATAGGTCACGTACATACACGAGATGTTGTGCAACAGACCGCGTATAT
>JASDQU010304858.1:0-13630 GCA_032191745.1 Picea mariana
ACATCGGTTGTCTCTCTCTTATTTGCCTTCATGTGTTTTTCTCTATTCTATGTTCATTTACTTATGTTTATGTGTTTTAATGCATCATGATAAATGAACTAATATGCTCAATAAAACCTGTATAAGCCATAGTCAATTTAAAGATCCTCACATTGTAAACATTTGGGAGAGTAGTACTCGACCCGTTTATGGATCAAGTGGCATCAGAGCAGGTGACTGCTTTGCAGGATGGGCAGAGGAGAGAAGCATGCTCAAAGAATGCAAGAGCTGCAAGAGATCAATGACAGCATTCAAGCTGACAACGCAGAATTGAGAAGACTTTTGCAAGTAGCTGAAGAGGAGAAGTAGAAGCTTCAAGAGATGCTATGAGCCAAAGAAGAGTTATTGGCTAAGTTGCAGAAGGTTGAGAAGATGGATTCTGCATCTCAAACCGAGGTATATGATGTTTCTTCATGTTCTGTTTTCTCTCAATATGAAACTAATGTTGGCATGAAGATCCTCACAAAGATGGGGTATAGAGGAGGTGGACTTAGCATTAATGGTCAAGGAGTCACCCAGCCATTGGAGATTGTACCAAGACAACCATTTGCAAGCTTGGGTTATGGACATGAAGAGAAAGGAGAATGCTCGAAATTTGTTAAAACAAAAACCATCTTTTCACCATCGAATTCCAAGAAGGGAATCAAGACAATTGGCCCTCATCAGTTCAAGGACAAGTCAGGAAGGTATAACAGTAATTCAAGTTTTTCTTTTGCATATAAGAGAAATGATTGCTTCCATAGATCTTCTAACCGTGATGTAGTTAAGCATCAAACAAAGAAAATTTGGGTTAAGAAGATGGATGTGTCCATGAGAAGTGAGACCAAGAAGAAGAAGAACCTTTCATATCCTCCTACAAGGAATGTACAGCTGAATGGAAGACGAAGGAATTTCTGCAATTTCTGCAAAATCAGTGGCCATTGAGAGAAAAAGTGTTGAAAATTGCACCCTGAAATTCACCAAAAGTCAAAAAAGCAGAATGTAAAAGAGCCTATGAAGAAGGAGGCTCCATCCACCATTGGAAAATCACGATTACGAGTTGGAAGTGCTTGGTGCTGGTTCGGTAAGCAGTTCATAATGTTTCTGCAAATTTTATTTCTGCTATGTTGCAAAATTTCGAGTTTTATGGGGGTAGGTATCTCCCTTTTGATGGAAAACACTCAAAATTTTCTGACTTGGAATCGAGAAGTAATGGTGTCATTGCGAAGGGCTGGACGAGAGATATCCAATGGTGTGAAAATTGCGCCAAACGACCTCTGGATGAGAAAGTTGCATCTTATCTTGGATATGGTTGATGACCGCAACCTTCCTTATCTTCCTCCCAACTGTCCCTGGTCGCCATTTCTCTACTTGCCTTGCCCTCGGTGGGAAGGATTATACTGGGAACAGAACTCTCCAAGGATTTACTGCTACCACTCTTGAGCATGGAATGCGACCTCCAGTTGCACCAAATCCTGAGTGGTGTGAACTGATGGATGAAATGGTTGTTGTTGCTATGAAGGAGTACAGGCCAATTGTTTTCCAGGACCCAAATATTGGGGAGTTTTTGGAGCCACTTGAACTTTGTTACCGATCACTGTGTTCTACTGGGGACCGGCCAATTGTAGATGGCAGTCTTCCTGATTTTATGCATCAAGTTTCAACATTCAGTTTGTCATTTGTTAAGCTGGATATCAGAAAGGAATCTGATAGACACAATGATGTTGTTGATGGAATTACAAGGCATTTAGGCATTTGATCCTAAAAAGAGTGGTCAGAGGAAAAAAGACAAGCATGGCTCTTGTCAGAACTATAAGGGAAATGTCCTTTGTTTGGGCCGGACCTCCCAAAGACAGATGAGGAGAAGATGGCACTCGGAGATGGCAGAGACTCGCAGACGAATACTGTAGTAGCGTGATGTGATGCCACCTGGTTTGAACCTCGGACATAAGAGAATGGACAAATCCACATGCAAGTCCCGCTACAAATTATTTTATATGGTATTGATATGTTGTGTTGTGTGGTGTGTCATATTTTATTTCCCGTTCCTTGCTCTCGACAATTCTCCGCAGTACAGATCTGAGGGGATTCCCGTTCTTTTGTCGCTGAAACTCCAGGAGTCAAAAACAAGCGTCGAAACCCTTCCTGAAGGCCCTGAAAACCGTTGAGAACACCAGTGATCCGTGTGGTGGGAGGTATGTTTATGTTCACGATTTGCCCGCAAGGTTTAACGAGGACATGATCAAGGAATGTCGGTGGCTGAGCCTGTGGATGAACATGTGTACGTTCACGTCAAATGTCGGGCTTAGCCCTCCCCTAGAGAATACCGAGGGGGTTTTCTCAAATATTTGGATCGATCCAGATTCATGGGAGATTATTCTCCAATACGTGGCTCCCTACTGTGGTGCGGATAGATGAATATCCAATACGATGTGATCCACTAAATATCCACTAATATTCTTCAATACGTGGCTCCCATAGCTCACAGATCAGATCCATAAATATCGATAGATGATAGATTGCAGACGATGTGAATACCGGTGATCAGGAATCCTCTTGTAATAGTCGGAGTAATTATTGGATTTTGCATCTCAAACCGAGGTATATGATGTTTCTTCATGTTCTGTTTTCTCTCAATATGAAACTAATGTTGGCATGTAGATCCTCACGAAGATGGGGTATAGAGGAGGTGGACTTGGCATTAATAGTCAAGGAGTCACCTAGCCATTGGAGGTTGTACCAAGACAACCATTTGCAGGCTTGGGTTATGGACATGAAGAGAAAGGAGAATGCTCGAAAGTTGTTGAAACGAAAACCATATTTTTACCATCGGATTCCAAGAAGGGAATCAAGACAATTGGTCCTCATCAATTCAAGGACAAGTCAGGAAGGTATAATAGTCATTTAAGTTTTTCTTTTGCATATAAGAGAAATGATTGCTTCCATAGATCTTCTAACCGTGATGTAGTTAAGCATCAAACAAAGAAAATGTGGGTTAAGAAGACGTATGTGTCCATGAGAAGTGAGACCAAGTAGAAGAAGAACCTTTCATATCCTCCTACAAGGAATGTACAGCTGAATGGAAGACGAAGGAATTTCTACAAAATCAGTGGCCATTGGGAGAAAAAGTGATGGAAATTGCACCCTGAAATTCGCCAAAAGTCAAACAAGCAGAATGTAAAAGAGCCTATGAAGAAGGAGGCTCCATCCACCATTGGAAAAGCATGATTACAAGATGGAAGTGCTTGGTACTAGTTCGGTAAGCAGTTCATAATGTTTCTGCAAATTTTATTTCTGCTATGTTGCAAAATTTCGAGTTTTATGGGGGCAGGTATCTCCCTTTTGATCGAAAACACTCAAAAATTTTCCAACCCGGAATCGAGAAGTAATGGCGTCATTGCGAAGGGCTGGACGAGAGAAATCCAACAGCATGAAAATCGCGCCAAACGACCTCCGGATGAGAAAGTTGCCTCTTATCTTGGATATGGTCGATGACCACAGCCTTCCGTATCTTCCTCCCAACTGTCCTTGGTCACCATTTCTCTGCTTGCCTTGCCCTCGGTGGGAAGGACTATACTGGGAATAGAGCTCTCTAACAATTTACGTGTGCCACTCTTGAGCATGGAATGCGGCCTCTAGTTGCACCAAAGCCTGAGTGGCGTGAACTGATGGATGAAATGGTTGTTGTTGCTACGAAGGAGTACAGGTCAATTGTTTTCTAGGACCCAAATATTGACAAGTTTTTGGAGCCACTTGAACTTTGTTACCGATCACTGTGTTCTACTGGGGACTAGCCAATTGTAGATGGCAGTCTTCTTGATTTTATGCATCAAGTTTCAACATTCAGTTTGTCATTTGTTAAGCTGGATATCAGACAGGAATCTGACAGACACAATGATGTTGCTGATGCAATTACAAGGCATTTAGGCATTGGATCCTACAAAGAGTGGTCAGAGGAACAACGACAAGCATGGCTCTTGTCAAAACTGCAAGGGAAACGTCCCTTGTTTGGGCTGGACCTACCAAAGACAGATGAGGAGAAGATGGTGTTGGGAAATGGTAGAGACTCGCAGACGAATACTGTAGTAGCATGATGTGATGTCGCCCGATGTGAACCTCGGACATAAGAGAATGGACAAATCCACAGGCAAGTCCCGCTACAAATTTTTTTATATGGTATTGATATGTTGTGTTCTGTGGTGCGTCATATTTTATTTCCCGTTCCTTGCTCTCGACAATTCTCCGCAGTACAGATCTGAGGGGATTCCCATTCTTTTGCCGCCAAAACCCTAGGAGGCGAAAAATCAAGCACTGAAACTCTTCCTGAAGGCCCTGAAAACCGTTGAGAACACCAGTGATCCGTGTGGTGGGAGGTATGTTTATATTCACAATTTGCCCGCGAGGTTTAACGAAGACATGATCAAGGAATGTTGGTAGCTGAGCCTGTGGACGAACATGTGTAAGTTCACGTCAAATGTCGGGCTCAGCCCTCCCCTGGAGAATACCGAGGGGGTTTTCTCAAATATTGGGATCGATCAAGATTCATGGGAGATTATTCTCCAATACTTGGCTCCCTCCTGTGGTGCGGATAGATGAATATCCAATACGACGTGATCCACTAAATCTCCACTAATATTCTCCAATACGTGGCTCACATAGCTCGCGGATCAGATCCATAAATCTCAATAGATGATAGATTGCAGACGATGTGAATACCAGTGAATAAGAATCCTCTTGGAATAGTCGGAGTAATTATTGCATTCAACTTTCCATGTGTTGTACTTGGAGGGAATGCATGCATCGTGTTGGTTTGTGGAAATTGCATTGTTTAGAAAGGTGTTTCCTTGCCTAAAGAAACTAAAAAAAAAGCAAAGAAAAGCCATGAAAGCCGAGCGCAGAGAGGGTATGGTTTTCCCATCTTATGCACATTATTGGCACATTGAATTATCATGTAATTTCCATTTGGAATTTCATGTAAATTGTTGTAAATGCCATGTAAAGGCTATAATTTCCATTAAAACTTGATGTAAAGGCTTGTTTAGCCACTCTTAAGTGAGGAAGAGTGAGAGGCGTATTTTTGCGCATTAAGCCTTGTTGGCTTCTTAAAAAGTTGATTGAGGCAAGCCTATTTTTGGCATTTTCATGTAAACTTGACCAATGAGTGTGGTTATAAACTCTTGGCAAGTGTTTCAAAACCAAAATGTAAACAGGAATGATCAGTCACGGATCCAGGATATCATCAGTTACAGGTTGCAACTTTAAGAAGATGTTGGCGTTTGCATTCTGATTCCGAAGAACATAGGTGAAGGAATCTTGAGGGGATGTGTCTTTTTCAGGCATTTGCGTTGCAGCAGTTGCAGATGTTGGTGTTTTCATTCCGATTTCGAAGAACATAGGTGAAGGAATCTTTAGGGGATGTGCCTTTTTCAGGCATTTGTGTTGCAATAGTTGCAGATGTTGGTGTTTGCATTCTGATTATGAAGAACATAGGTGAAGGAGTCTTGAGGGAATATGCCTTTTTCAGGCATTTGTGTTGCAGCAGTTGCAAGTGTTGGTGTTTCGTTCTGATTCTGAAGAACATGGGTGAAGGAGTCCTAAGGGAATGTGCCTTTCAGAGACATTTGCATGCACTTGATGATGGATTGAAGCTGATACTTTTGGAGACCAAAAGTTTCTTTTGTGGGGAGGTGTGATCTGAATGGATCTCCATACGTGAAAGAACTTCTTCATTTGCGCCATGTTGATTTTAAGGTGGCGACAAAAGTGTTTAAGTGGATTAAAATGATGCTTTCTTGAGTTTTATTTCTCATGCATTTAATTATGCATTTGTGAGGAAAATACTTCATGCATTTTTCATATTAGTTTGATTAATGCTTTATGAAGTGCTCATGCATTTAATTATGCATTTTATGAGCTTTAATAACACATACATTTATTCACTTGTAATTTAAATGATTAATATTTGTGAGAGAAAATTTGTCTCACATATTATTCATTTATCAATTATGGAAATTGGTTTTCATGTGAGAAACCACCTCACACCAATTTGCCATTTTTCTCAATTGTAGGTTGAGAGAATCAAGGGCATGATTGGAAATTCTTTGGGTGGTTTTGAGACTTTTCCATTTTTAAGCCTAAGATGGTTGAAGATCCTACTTTAAGAATCTTGTTTTTCCTACTTTGTAATTAGATCCTACAAATGTGGATCTTGTAATTAATGCTCTTAGTTGGAGAGTGAGTAAGGAAAAACTATATATATTCCTTATGTGAGCTATGTTGAAAAAGGAGAAGAGGAGGAGAGAGTGCTTAGCTATTGAAAGCCATAGTGCTGAGCTAATGAAGAGCCATAGTCCTTGAATGTAAGAGAGTTTTGAGAGCTCACTTTGAAGAAGGAATATAGAAGATTTGCATTCCAGTTGGAGCAGGTCCGCAGACGTAGCCCTAGAGGTGGAGGGGTGAACTCCGTTATCAACATCGGTTGTCTCTCTCTTATTTGCCTTCATGTGTTTTTCTCTATTCTATGATCATTTACTTATGTTTATGTGTTTTAATGCATCATGATAAATGAACTAATATGCTCAATAAAACCTGTATAAGCCATAGTCAATTTAAAGATCCTCACATTGTAAACATTTGGGAGAGTAGTACATGACCCGTTTACAGATCAAGTGGTATCAGAGCAGGTGACTACTTTGCTGGTATGGGCAGAGGAGTGACGCATGCTGAAAGAATGCAAGAGTTGCAAGAGATCAATGACCGCATTCAAGCTGACAATGCAGAATTGAGAAGACTTTTGAAAGTAGTTGAAGAGGAGAAGTAGGAGCTTCAAGAGATGCTACGAGCCAAAGAAGAGTTATTGGCCAAGTTGCAGAAGGTTAAGAAGATGGATATTGCATCTCAAACCGAGGTATATGATTTTTCTTCATGTTCTATTTTCTCTCAATATGAAACTAATGTTGGCATGAAGATCCTCACGAAGATGGTGTATATAGGAGGTAGACTTGGCATTAATGGTCAAAGAGTCACCCAGCCATTGGAGGTTGTACCAAGACAACCATTTGCAGGATTAGGTTATGGACATGAAGAGAAAGGAGAATGATCGAAAGTTGTTGAAACGAAAACCATCTTTTCACCACCAGATTCCAAGAAGGGAATCAAGACAATTGGTCCTCATCAGTTCAAGGACAAGTCAGGAAGGTATAACAGTCATTCAAGTTTTTCTTTTGCATATAAGAGAAATGATTGCTTCCATAGATATTCTAACCATGATGTAGTTAAGCATCAAACAAAGAAAATGTGGGTTAAGAAGATGGATGTGTCCATGAGAAGTGAGACCAAGAAGAAGAAGAACCTTTCATATCCTCCTACAAGGAATGTACAGTTGAATGGAAGACGAAGGAATTTCTGCAATTTCTGCAAAATCAGTGACCATTGGGAGAAAAAGTGATGGAAATTGCACCCTGAAATTCGCCAAAATTCAAACAAGCATAATGTAAAAGAGCCTATGAATAAGGAGGCTCCATCCACCATTGGAAAAGCACGATTACGAGATGGAAGTGCTTGGTGCTAGTTCGGTAAGCAGTTCATAATGTTTCTGCAAATTTTATTTCTACTATGTTGCAAAATTTCGAGTTTTATGGGGGCAGGTATCTCCCTTTTGATGGAAAACACTCAAAAACATTTCAACTCGGAATCGAGAAGTAATGGCGTCATTGCGAAGGGCTGGACGAGAGAAATCCAATGGCGTGAAAATCGTGCCAAACAACCTCCGGATGAGAAATTTTCCTCTTATCTTTGATATGGTCGATGACCGCATCCTTCCTTATCTTCCTCCCAACTGTCCTTGGTCGCCATTTCTCTGCTTGCCTTGCCCTCGGTGGGAAGGATTATACTGGGAACAGAACTCTCCAACGATTTACTGCTGCCACTCTTGAGCATGGAATGCGGCCTCCAGTTGCACCAAAGCCTGAGTGGCGTGAACTGATGGATGAAATGGTTGTTGTTGCTACGAAGGAGTACAGGTCAATTGTTTTCCAGGACCCAAATATTGACGAGTTTTTGGATCCACTTGAACTTTGTTACCGATCACTGTGTTCTACTGGGGACCAGCCAATTGTAGATGGCAATATTCTTGATTTTATGCATCAAGTTTCAACATTCAGTTTGTCATTTGTTAAGTTGGATATTAGACAGGAATATGACAGACACAATGATGTTGCTGATGCAATTACAAGGCATTTAGGCATTGGATCTTACAAAGAGTGGTCAGAGGAACAAGGACAAGCATGGCTCTTGTCAGAACTGCAAGGGAAACGTCCCTTGTTTGGGCCAGACCTCCCAAAGACAGATGAGGAGAAGATGGCGCTGGGAGATGGCAGAGACTCGTAGATGAATACTGTAGTAGCGTGATGTGATGCCACCCGGTTTGAACCTCAGACATAAGAGAATGGACAAATCCACAGGCAAGTCCCGCTACAAATTATTTTATATGGTATTGATATGTTGTGTTGTGTGGTGCGTCATATTTTATTTCCCGTTCCTTGCTCTCGACAATTCTCCGTAGTACAGATCTGAGGGGATTCCCATTCTTTTGCCACCAAAACCCCAGGAATCGAAAAACCAAGCGCTGAAACCCTTCCTGAAGGCCTTGAAAACCGCTGAGAACAGTAGTGATCCGTGTGGTGGGAGGTATGTTTATGCTCACGATTTTCCCGCAAGGTTTAACGAAGACATGATCAAGGAATGTCGACAGCTGAGCCTGTGGACGAACATGTGTAAGTTCACATAAAATTTCGGGCTCAACCCTCCCCTGGAGAATACCGAGGGGGTTTTCTCAAATATTGCGATCGATCCAAATTCATGGGAGATTATTCTCCAATACGTGGCTCCCTCCTGTGGTGTGTATAGATGAATATCCAATACGATGTGATCCACTAAATCTCCACTAATATTCTCCAATACGTGGCTCCCATAGCTCGCGGATCAGATCCATAAATCTCGATAGATGATAGATTGCAGACGATGTGAATACCGGTGATCGGGAATCCTCTTGGAATAGTCGGAGTAATTATTGCATTCAACTTTCCATGTGTTGTACTTGGAGGGAATGCATGCATCGCGTTGGTTTGTGGCAATTGCATTGTTTAGAAAGGTGTTTCCTTGCCCAAAGAAACTAAAAAAAAAGCAAAGAAAAGCCATGAGAGCCAAGCGCAGAGAGGGTATGGTTTTCCCATCTTATGCACATTATTGGCACATTGAATTATCATGTAATTTCCATTTGGCATTTCATGTAAATTGTTGTAAATGCCATGTAAAGGCCATAATTGTCATTAAAACTTGATGTGTTTAGCCACTCTTACGTGAGGAAGAGTGAGAGGCGTATTTTTGTGCATTAAGCCTTGTTGGCTTCTTAAAAAGTTGATTGAGGCAAGCCTATTTTTGGCATTTTCATGTAAACTTGACCAATGAGTGTGGTTATAAACTCTTGGCAAGTGTTTCAAAACCAAAATGTAAACAGGAATGATCAGTCACAGATCCAGGTTATCATCAATTATAGGTTGCAACTTTAAGCAGATGTGGGCGTTTGCATTCCGATTCCGAAGAACATAGGTGAAGGAATCTTGAGGGGATGTGCCTTTTTCAGGCATTTGCGTTGCAGCAGTTGCAGATGTTGGTGTTTTCATTCCGATTCTGAAGAACATAGGTGAAGGAATCTTGAGGGGATGTGCCTTTTTCAGGCATTTTCGTTGGAGAAGTTGCAGATGTTGGTGTTTGCATTCCGATTCCGAAGAACATAGGTGAAGGAGTCTTGAGAATATGTGCCTTTTTTAGGCATTTGCATTGCAGCAGTTGCAGGTGTTGGTGTTGCGTTCCGATTCTGAAGAACATGGGTGAAGGAGTCCTAAGGGAACGTTCCTTTCAGAGACATTTGCATGCACTTGATGATGGATTGAAGATGATACTTTTGGAGACCAAAAGTTTCTTTTGTGGGGAGGTGTGATCCAAATGGATCTCCGCACGTGAAAGAACTTCTTAATTTGCGCCATGTTGATTTTAAGGTGGCGACAAAAGTGTTTAAGTGGATTAAAATGATGCTTTCTCGAGTTTTATTTCTCCCGCATTTAATTATACATTTGTGAGGAAAATACTTCATGCATTTTTCATATTAATTTGATTAATGATTTATGAAGTGCTCATGCATTTAATTATGCATTTTATGAGCTTTAATAACTCATACATTTATTCACTTGTAATTTAAATGATTAATATTTGTGAGAGAAAATTTTTCTCACATATTATTTATTTATTAATTATGGAAATTGGTTTTCATGTGAGAAACCACCATACACCAATTTGCCATTTTTCTCAATTGTAGGTTGAGAGAATCAGCGGCATGATTGGAAAGTCTTTGGGTGGTTTTGAGACTTTTCCATTTTTAAGCCTAAGATGGTTGAAGATCCTACTTTAAGGATCTTGTTTTTCCTACTTTGTAATTAGATCCTACAAATGTGGATCTTGTAATTAATGCTCTTAGTTGGAGAGTGAGTAAGGAAAAACTATATATATTCCTTATGTGAGCCATGTTGAAAAAGGAGAAGAGAAGGAGAGAGTGCTTAGCTATTGAAAGCCATAGTGCTGAGCTAATGAAGAGCCATAGTCCTTGAATGTAAGAGAGTTTTGAGAGCTCACTTTGAAGAAGGAATATTGAAGATCTGCATTCTAGTTGGAGCAGGTCTGGAGACGTAGCCCCAGAGGTGGAGGGGTGAACTCCGTTATCAACATCGATTGTCTCTCTCTTATTTGCCTTCATGTGTTTTTCTCTATTCTATGATCATTTACTTATGTTTATGTGTTTTAATGCATCATGATAAATGAACTAATATGCTCAATAAAACCTGTATAAGCCATAGTCAATTTAAATATCCTCACATTGTAAACATTTGGGAGAGTAGTACACGACCCGTTTACAGATCAAGTGGTATCAGAGTAGGTGACTGCTTTGCAGGATGGGCAGAGGAGCGAAGCATGCTGAAAGAATGCAAGAGTTGCAAGAGATCAATGACAGCATTCAAGCTGGCAATGCAGAATTGAGAAGACTTTTGAAAGTAGCTGAAGAGGAGGAGTAGGATCTTCAAGAGATGCTACGAGCCAAAGAAGACTTATTGGCTAAGTTTCAGAAGGTTGAGAGGATGGATATTGCATCTCAAACAGAGGTATATGATGTTTCTTCATGTTCTATTTTCTCTCAATATGAAACTAATGTTGGCATGAAGATCCTCACGAAGATGGGGTATAGAGGAGGTGGACTTGGCATTAATGGTCAAAGAGTCACCCAGCCATTGGAGATTGTACCAAGACAACCATTTGTAGGCTTGGGTTATGGACATGAAGAGAAAGGAGAATGCTCGAAAGTTGTTGAAACGAAAACCATATTTTCACCACCGGATTCCAAGAAGGGAATCAAGACAATTGGTCCTCATCAGTTCAAGGACAAGTCAGGAAGGTATAACAGTCATTCAAGTTTTTCTTTTGCATATAAGAGAAATGATTGCTTCCATAGATATTCTAACCGTGATGTAGTTAAGCATCAAACAAAGAAAATGTGGGTTAAGAAGACGGATGTGTCCATGAGAAGTGAGACTAAGCAGAAGAAGAACCTTTCATATCCTCCTACAAGGAATGTACAGCTGAATGGAAGACGAAGGAATTTTTGCAATTTTTGCAAAATCAGTGGCCATTGGGAGAAAAAGTGCTGGAAATTGCACCCTGAAATTCGCCAAAAGTCAAAAAAGCAGAATGTAAAAGAGCCTATGAAGAAGGAGGCTACATCCACCATTGGAAAAGCACGATTACGAGATGGAAGTGCTTGGTGCTGGTTCAGTAAGCAGTTCATAATGTTTCTGCAAATTTTATTTCTGCTATGTTGCAAAATTTCGAGTTTTATGGGGGCAGGTATCTCCCTTTTGATGGAAAACACTCAAAAAATTTTCGACTCGGAATCAAGAAGTAATGGCGTCATTGCGAAGGGTTGGGCGAGAGAAATCCAATAGCGTGAAAATCGCACCAAACGACCTCCGGATGAGAAAGTTGCCTCTTATCTTGGATATGGTCGATGACCGCAGCCTTCCTTATCTTCCTCCCAACTGTCCCTGGTCACCATTTCTCTGCTTGTCTTGCCCTCGGTGGGAACGATTATACTGGGAACAGAATTATCCAATGATTTATTGCTGCCACTCTTGAGCATGGAATGCGGCCTCCAGTTGCACCAAAGCTTGAGTGGGGTGAACTGATGGATGAAATGGTTGTTGTTGCTACGAAGGAGTACAGCTCAATTGTTTTCCAGGACCCAAATATTGATGAGTTTTTGGAGCCACTTGAACTTTGTTACCGATCACTGTGTTCTACTGGGGACCAGCCAATTGTAGATGGCAGTCTTCTTGATTTTATGCATCAAGTTTCAACATTCAGTTTGTCATTTGTTAAGCTGGATATCAAACAAGAATCTGACAAACACAATGATGTTGCTGATGCAATTACAAGGCATTTAGGCATTGGATCCTACAAAGAGTGGTAAAGGGAACAACGACAAGCATGGATCTTGTCAGAACTACAAGGGAAACGTCCCTTGTTTGGGTCGGACCTCCCAAAGAAAGATGAGGAGAAGATGGCACTGGGAGATGGCATAGACTCGCAGACAAATACTGCAGTAGCATGATGTGATGCCACTTGGTTTGAACCTCAGACATAAGAGAATAGACAAATCCACAGCCAAGTCCTGCTAAAAATTCTTTTATATGGTATTGATATGTTGTGTTGTGTGGTGCGTCATATTTTATTTCCCGTTCCTTGCTCTCGACAATTCTCCACAGTACAGATATAAGGGGATTCCTGTTCTTTTGTCGCCGAAACCCCAGTAGTCGAAAAACCAAGCGCTGAAACCCTTCCTGAAGGCCCTGAAAACCGCTGAGAACAGCAGTGATCCATGTGGTGGGAGGTATGTTTATGTTCACGATTTTCCCGCGAGGTTTAACAAAGACATGATCAAGGAATGTTGGCTGCTGAGCCTGTGGACGAACATGTGTAAGTTCATGTCAAATGCCGGGCTCAGCCCTCCCTTGGAGAATACCAAGGGGGTTTTCTAAAATATTGGGATCGATCCAGATTCATGGGAGATTATTCTCCAATACGTGGCTCCCTCCTGTGCTGCAGATAGATGAATATCCAATACGATGTGATCCACTAAATCTCCACTAATATTCTCCAATACGTGGCTCCCATAGCTCGTGGATCAGATCCATAAATCTCGATAGATGATAGATTGCAGACGATGTGAATACCGGTGATCGGGAATCCTCTTGGAATAGTCGGAGTAATTATTGCATTCAACTTTCCATGTGTTGTACTTGGAGGGAATGCATGCATCGCGTTGGTTTGTGCAATTTTCAGGCATTTGCATTGCAGCAGTAGCAGGTGTTGGTGTTGCGTTCCGATTCCGAAGAACATGGGTGAAGGAGTCCTAAGGGAACGTTCCTTTCAGAGACATTTGCATGCACTTGATGATGGATTGAAGCTGATACTTTTGGAGACCAAAAGTTTCTTTTCTGGGGAGGTG
>JASDQU010304860.1:0-10542 GCA_032191745.1 Picea mariana
CATCTCCAAATGCAACATTTCCATCCTTTTTCTTCAAGCTGACAAATTTTCTTTGATCTCTGGTCATATGAGATGAGCACCCACTGTCTATGAACCATTCATCTTCTTCTTTGCATTCTTTAGCGACTAATGCTATCCAACAATTTTCCTTGTGTGGAATTTATTTCCTTTTCCATGATGTAGTTGGTATGCAGACATTTAGCATATGATTATCTGTCTTCATCTCTCTGTGTCACACACCCACTATGGCATAATAAAATTTTCTCTCTTCTTCACAGGAGAGAATCCCTAAAATCCTATGGGGGCCTAGCGCAGGCTAGTTCCTCCCTTGTCCACCTCCATGTGGTTGTTGGTTATGGCCACAGGCCAACCAAACTAGGCATCTGCAAACCCCGAAATGTTGAAGTTCTGAAATCTTGAGACCGCAACCCCACTCCAACAATACGATGTGTTTCACGACTTCGGGAGTTTCAACGCAAAGCGCCCTGGTTCCTTGTCCTTGAAAATTTCGAAATCCTGAACCCTGATATGCCGAAACCTGTCCCTGTTCCATGACCTGGCACTACTCCTCCAAATGCTTTCGGGACTTCGCGAATCCTGTTGCTCCAATTTCTTGTCCTCTCGTACTCCCGGTATCCAAAGTACCGAAGTGTCGAATCTCGAAATTCCAGTCCTCCTTCTCCTGAGCGAGATCAACGGCTCAAAGCCTCTCCTGATCCAATAGCTCATATCCTTTCAAGGTTTTATGGGTCAATAGTTCAAAACTCTTACCTCTTGTTTTCCCGGTAACCGAATTACCAAAATCTCCTTACGGGGATTTCCCTGAAACCTCAACCACGTGCACTTTTTGAGACTTTAGGATTTGCGATTTCGCGAATCCACCGCGACCAAACTCTTGGTCCTTCAACCTCTCGGTATTTGAAACCCCGATGGGTTAAAATCTCTGCCACGTGTCCTCTAAAATGAATAGTCCCGATTCTTTCGTTGTTTCGCATATCGGGAGTTTGAAACTCTCAGTACCAAGACCACAGCCTCCTCTACGTCCCGAACTCCGAATAGCCGAAATACTGAAATCCGATGGCTTCTCTCCTGTATCGGGATTTCACGAAACGAGAGATCACGATGCAGCGACTCCACGATTCTAGTCCTTCAACCTTTCGATATACGAAACCCCGATGGGTTCGGATCTCTACCACGTGTCCTCTGAAATGGATGGTCTTGATCTTTTCGGGACTTTGATGAGTCATCACCTTTGCATATGTGAGGGTTAAACCTCGTGCAACTTCTCCTGGATCTGATGGCTATCGAATATCCACGTGAGATCTGACGGTAGCTGTAGCTCCTCCCTGAGCCAGGGATGATTTTAAGGATGGAAATTTATTTTAAAATGTAGAAACCTTGGCAAATATTACTAATCCTTCATATGCTAACTATAAATGTTTGGCGATACTTTTGTAAAAATATTCAAATTCCTAAGGATTTTATATAGTTTTTATAAAATTTTGGCTATTTTTAAGTTAAAATAATTTTATCCTATAGAATTTGGGCAAATCATCTTTAAAATAACAAATCTCGTTTTTGGAAAAATCATGGAAAATTAGCCCATGAGCGAAATTTAGCCCCTAAAATCATCCCTGCCCTGAGCTCACACTTTCTTGCTTTTCCTTGGAAGATTTCAAAGTCTCAAAGAACTTGGCCTTTCCTTCCTCTATGAGCCCTGATGGTTTTGGGGCTCACTTGCGTTCTGAAAATGCTATCCCTCCTGAGATTAATAGGCTTCATCCTCCAAGGGACTCAAAAGGATTAGGAAGTTTTACATGCGTACATGAAACTGTGTCCACGGTCGACAAACGCATAGTTCGTGACTCGGGCTTATGCCACCATAAGACACAAGTATTTTATAGGTATAAAACCTATCCTAACCATATTCTTTCTTACTGACCTAATTATACAATCAAATAGAAATAAGGGGGGATACAGTATATCCATTAAGAAATATGCCTGATTCCTGCAACGTACCCAGTATACCCAATTCATACACAGTTATAGATAATTACACAGGGTAAGAAATCACTTATCTATTACAGGTTGCCACCAACCAACTGACTGTGGGTGTTCGTCCTTCCACCCGACCATAGGCTCAGAGGCATTCATTCTTATCACTCTGGCCACCCCCATGCCAAGCCATGATATCACCAGGGAATTCTCACAGTTCTCGAGGGTTCTCTCTCTGTTTCATCTTCTGTTCGGGTCCTGTTTTCTGCAACTCGGAGCTTTCTCACTCGGTTGTGGCCTCGACGAGATTTCTCAGATGCTCTTTGGCATCAATCTCATGGCCTTCTGCTCATGATTCACTGGAGAGCTTCGCGCCTCTCCCTTGCGATCTTTCACCCTCGTCTGGTGTCTGGTGTCCCCCTCTCTTGCTTCCTCCGTGTGTATAATTGTCACCTTCCTTCTGTCAGAAGGAAGCTCGGGTTTGCCTAGTCTGTCAGACCCTGTGGTACTTTAGGATGAGTTCCTATAGCTAGACCATGCTCCCATTCATGGGAGTGGTTGGTAGTTCAACCATCGGTCCTTGCCTCATTAACTGATTTCTCTCCCCTAGTGATATCATGGCCAATACTTTCAAGGCTTCACCCCCACAATCAGTTATTGGCAACTCAAACAATAATACATTTACATTGTCCTCATGTATTAGCATGGTAATTCCTATTTTATGATTAATTACAAATTGGGGGAAACAGGGTATTACAATTCCCTCCCCCTTAATTGAACACCGTCCTCGGTGTTCTTTCTCAAAAACACTTGTCATGCCTTTCTCAATCAACCACTTCAGAAGTCTTGACCTTCGTCCTCGGTCAGGTCCTCTTTCAGGATCTTAGTCTTCATTACCTGCCTTCAATAATTCTTGGACAACAAGCACATTAATCACAATTTTGTGTGAAAACATCTTACTGTTGTTCAAAATTCAAAAGGAAAAATTTCATAATCTGGCATAGTACTTATTTGTGCAGTTTGTGGATCTATGTCCACGTGGTTGTTTTGTTATCCAAGCTCATCGATTTCCTTAGCATACCCATTAGGTGCATGATTCCAATTCAATATCTCACAAGAGCTATCATGGTTTCATCTTCCTTATGGTCACTCACCCTCCAGGCCCAAGCTCAGGCATCCCCTTCACTACTATACAGTCCTTCGAGCGATCCATCTTGCTTTACCAAGGTTTTCTCGCACAGGAAGAATTTTGGAAACTCAATCGAGTCTTAAAGTCGAGGCGTCCCTCAAACTTGCTGTGCCGAGACGTCCCTCTGGCTTGTGTTACCTCAACACAATGTATGTCCGACGATCATGACTTATCACGGGGTTCTCATGGCTCAACAGTAGCCACATTCATCATTTTCAGTTGTGACAGCCTTCATCTGTCCTTTCAGGAAAAATATTTTCTTCTCACCTGTATCACAGGTACACAAGGTTCGTGAGACATCATTATGAATTCTAACTTTCAGAATTCTATTGCAAATCTGTCACCTACAGATTTCCTATTCCACAATTTGTTTTCATATTTGTTCCGCACAAGAACCAGATTCATAATTATGGGACTTTCCTTCCCATAACATTTTAGCTCAGCAGAAAATCGGTCTTCTTTATGGGCTTACAACATTGCCATATCCAAGACTCCTTCTTCCTGCAATCATTCCTCATCTAATCAAATTGTTAGTTCTCATGCACATACATTTTATTGCACCTTTACAACATCGTCACAACAATTTCAGAATGGTGCATACTAACAATCAAATTCACTTTCTCAAAAGGAAATACCATTCCTTGCAGTTTGGCTCAGCAGGCAATCGGTCTTTCCTATGGGCTTACCTTACTACCATATCCATGACCCTCTGCTTCCTGCAATTCATTCTTCAATCAGACAAACAAATTTTTAGATTTTCCATATATATATATATATATATATATATATATATATATAGATAGATAGATATAGATTTTCAAAATGCAATTCAACATTTCAAAGGGTTTTAACAAATGTGCCACTATCCATGGCCACATTCATACCCAATGCACTCTTTCATTGTTATTCAAGTTTGCCACACTTTATGACCGGTTCTTGGCCATGGGGTGTTGGAATTTAACCAACCTTTTCCTCATATGGTTTATTCATTTTTCTTTCATTCTTACAGCAGGACCATACTTCCTGCTATAGGTCGATCATAATCCCAAATCAGTACACATGAACTCAAAAGTTTCACATAAATTCCTTTACGCATTCCTTGATTGTCCATGCATTCATGACATATCAGTTCATGAATTCTTCCAAGGGTTACAAACAATGTTTACTACCAAAGGTTCATACCTCCATCATTCGGGTTCTCCTTCCTGAGTCATACCTTAATTGGGTATCCAAGGCATACCACAGCCTTTCAAAATTCATGCATAACACTAAGACAATAAAATATTTCAGAAGGGGTTCCTACCAAATCCCTTCATACCTTGTGCCACACAGGCACAAATATCTTATACCGGTTCTTGGTTGCTAGCACCTTCTTTCTTATTTTTTTTACCTCATCACCAGTTCTTTTTGGGGGGATTTTACAGCCCTGTCAACAATCTTTCACTCGTAGCCTTCTCCTGGTCATTCTTTGTTTGAGTTTGCCCATCATTGGCAATTTTCTTCCTCAATAGCTCCAATTTATTTCTGTACACAACATCCACCCTCATAGACACAATTACATTAGTCATAATATTAAACCAAATGCATGTATCATAACATTCGAGTTGATAACCACCCTCAAATGTTTACATAAGTGAAACACAACAATTCTCAATTGTTTTCTCAGTATTACAACCATCATTACTAGGGTGTCAAAACATTTTCATTCATCAATGTACTAGCTATCTCATCCCATAGAAAACATAATGCACAACAAGGAAAGAAATGAGGGCTCTCCCCTTCTTCAAATTATTTCTACATCGCCTGGGGCTTTTCAGCCCAGTAAGGTTATCTCTAAGGTCTCACTGCCTTTTCTTAATCATATCTTCAACCAAGCCTTATCAGTTAAACGTACTCATTTATTCATTTAATCATACTCAGGGGGTTTACTTTCCTCTTACCAACTATACCGGTTTCCGCAATTGCTCTTTTTCTAAGCAGCCTTGGTTAGGCCTCACCCTAATCCTTTTTGGGATAACGCATCATGATTTAATAGCAACTCTTTGCTCATAATGAATCATGAACATGTGCATCCTATACACTTCCAATCAGTTATCAGAATGGTCCATATTCAGTTGTTAGTCTTCTTATTAATTACATGATTCTTTCAAAATGAAATCCAGGATTCTTATATATGGACAGGCCTTGCAGCCCATTGTCCAACCTTCAACAATTATTAGGGTTGTGACTCTGTTCTTCTGACAAAGTCCTTACATAGTTACTCCACTGGGAGCTCCTTCGACATGCAACTTCCTTGTTGCATATCCATCACTATTTGTGATGGCCTCAACCTTGAATTAATTTTAGCTTTTTACTAAATATTCCCCTTAAGGAATATAAACATGCATCTTTATTGTTAAGATCAATCAATTCAGATTCATTCCCATTAAGGAATATAATCATGCATCTTTGACTCTTGTTATGACAAGAGAGCATCTTTGCTCATTTACCCTTTCATCTAATTATATTGGTACTTCCTGAGGAAATGGAATACATTCCCCTCAGACTATTATTTGGAATAGAACTTTCATGACTCCCCAGAATGGAGTCAACTATGCCTCCATAGTTTTCATTCAACCTTGGCAAAAGCAATACTTGCTATATATTTCGCTCATCAGGAAAAACCATATCGTGCCTATAACTATACTCTTACATCATACGTGTGCATTACTTTGCACGTTTAGTATCATTCATACCTTACTGGTATTAATATCAGGCTTCCTATTATGAAGCTTCACACTGCATTCAACTTAGGCATATTCATCATACTAGCTCATGCCTTCTCCTCATGCGACCACCGATGATGACCATGATCCAAACTAAAAGGCACTTTGTGTTTTGCGATTTCGGGATTCATGTTACAAGGAACTCTGGTTCTTTGATCCTCAAAATCTGAAAACATGAAAGACCAAATCTAAGGTTTTCTTGCCTCTTTTATTCACATGACCCTTCGCTCGGAACTTGGGGTCGACTCCCAGGCACGCGTCAGGATCCCGTGTTTCGGCGAATCCATGGACAATGCTCCACCGTTTCACAAAACTTCTGATCCATGAGGGTCTAACAACCTAGATCCCACGGTCCAGATCTCTTTGGCAATCAACGGTCCTGATCAAATCCCGACTTTCCACCTTTCGGGATTCTGGCGGAGTCTTCACCCCTTAACTCCCGATTTTGAATCTCCAAAATGTGTATGCATCAAATCAATGATCCACCGCCTATCTCAATCCAATGGCTCAGGTTGGATGTTGGGATTTCGTGACATGTGAGTCCTCAAAACTTTGCCCATTGACTTATAAACCTCCGACTCCCGAAGATCCAATTACACCGGATCTACGGTTCAGGTCATCTTCTAACCAATGACCTTGATTGAATCAGTGATTTACCTGGCGCGACTTTGGAAAGTCTACGCTTCTATTTTCCTAATAGACAAAACCTCGAAGTTCTAGATCAACATTTCTCATTGATTCCAATCTAACGGATACTATTCCTCCTGAGCTTGTGAGTGATGAGAGGTTATCAGCCTTATCTTCTCTGCTAATCAATTAGATCTAACGGTTCATAGAATTTCAGTATTCCTCCCTCTGAGAGTTCCACCGTTCGTTCAGACTCTCGATACCCAAAATGTTGAAATTTCAGATCAGATCAATGGTCACCAATGACTCTCCAACCAACAGTTGTGATTATGTCATGATTTCGCGTTTCGTGGCTTCGGGACTTTTGTTATGAAGAACCTCGAATCCTTCGATCCTCGAAATTACGAAGTTTTGGAGTTCTCAATCTGACGTTCCCGATTCTTCCACGATCTGACAGCTGAGATCTCGTCGGGGTTTCATGTATCGGGTTTCGCAATTTCATGTGTCGTGAAGTCGAAAGACCTTTCACCTCCGTTCTCCCGATCCCCGAAATTGCAAAATTCTCTCTGGACAATCAATGGTCCATATCACTCCTTGATCAACGACTATGATCTTTTCGCGAATTTCTCATTACTTCTTCCAAGCCCTTTGGTTTTGCAAAATTCCAGTATCTCCTCGCAATTAAACAATGTGCTACTTCTCCAAGATTGAACAACTCGAAACATTTCGGTTCTTTCTGAATGGATCTTGGCTCTCGATCCTATCCAATCTTCAAAATTCTTTTCTGAAGTATTTCTCCCACACAATCCTCCATACTTGTTCTTTCTTCGAACTTCAGTTTTCTGTGCTTCACCTCCAGAATTTTCAAACTTTAACACAATCTTGATTCTATACGCATGTTCGGCGTACCAAATTTCCCCGCTATCTCTTCCGAGCTTTTAAGTTACTTACAGGACTAATCTCATAGTCATAACTCATATGGATGTTACCCTCTCCTTATGGGAACAACCAACAAGGGTCACTCTTGGGAATTAGCAACAGTCCCAAAGGATTCCTCTTAATCTTGTTGTTGATCCTAACCATTATAGGTCAGGTAATCTGACCCTACATATTTTCATCGGTCCTCTCAACTGTGAGGAGTTATATGCTCAGGGTTTAGTCTTTTAATAATGCAGTAATTTATAACTTTCTAAGGACCCTACCAGCCCTTACCAGATTTCCCAAATCATGAAGGAGTTCTTCATTTGGATCTTAATTATTACCTAACCATCCATCTCAATTGCAAGAGACTCTACCTACTTTAGTAGGTAGCCATCGTCACACTATAACATAACAACTCAGTTCCTTTCCCTTGTCTGGCTCGTGCAAATTCATAGCACAATTTATTCCACCTCTTTTATTCACACTCAGGTCTTATCAGCAATATTGATCAGTGCATTCCTACTCCTATAAGAGTAGTTACCATCTTAACAGAGGGGTTAAAGAAATTCCCAATTTATAGTTTCATTATGTAGTCCTTTTCCTTAAAGGGGAAATGCAGATAACAACATCTCCTTACGCGGCTCGTACATGAGCCCAAGCAGGCCAAGTGTTGTAACTTGGCTCTGATACCAATTTTTCACACACCCACTACGACATAATAAAATTTTCGCTCTTCTTCATGGGATAGAATCCCCGAAATCCTACGGGGGCCTAGTGCAGGCTAGTTCCTCCCTTGTCCACCTCCATGTGATCATTGGTTATGGGCACAAGCCAACCAAACTAGGCATCTGCAAACCCCGAAATGACGAAGTTCTGAAATCTTGATACCGCAACCCCACTCCAACAATACGGTGCGTTTCGCGACTTCGGGAGTTTCAACGCAAAGTGCCCCGGTTCCTTGTCCTCAGAACTTCAGAAATCCCGAACCCTGATATGCTAAAACCTGTCCCTGTTCCGTGACCCAACACTACTCCTCCAAACGCTTTCGAGATTTCACGTTTCGGGACTTCGCGAATCCTGTTGCTCCAATTTCTTGTCCTCTTGTACTCCCGGTATCCGATGTACCAAAGTGTCGAATCCCGAAATTCTGATCCTCCTTCTCCTGAGCGAGATCAACGGCTCAAAGCCTCTCCTGATCCAATGGATCAGATCCTTTCGAGGTTTTATGGGTCAAGAGTTCAGAACTCTTACCTCTTGTTTTCTCGGTAACCGAATTACTGAAATATCCTTTCGGGGATTTCCCCGAAACCTCAACTGCGTGCACTTTTCAGGAATTCGGGATTTGCAATTTTGTGAATCTGCCGTGACCAAACTCTTGGTCCTTCAACCTCCCGGTATCCGAAACCCCGATGGGTTCGGATCTCTGCCACGTGTCCTCTGAAATGGACGGTCCCGATGATTTCATTGTTTTGCGTACTGAGAGTTTGAAACTCTCAGTACCAAGACCATAGCCTCCTCTACGTCCCGAAATCCAAATAGCTGAAATAACGAAATCCGATGGCTCCTCTCCTGTATTGGGATTTCACGAACCGGGAGATCGTGATGCAACAACTCCATGATTCTAGTCCTTCAACCTTCTGGTATCCGAAACCCTGATGGGTTCAGATCTCTTTCACGTGTCCTCTGAAATGGACGATCCTGATCTTTTCAGGACTTTGACGAGTCCTCACCTTTGCGTATGAGAGGGTTAAACCTCGTGCAGCTTCTCCTAGATCCGATGGCTATCAGCTATCCATGGGAGATCTGACGGTAGCTGTAGCTCCTCCCTGAGCTCACGCTTTCTTCCTTTTCCTTGGAAGATTTCAAAGTCTCAAAGGCCTTGGCCTTTGCTTCCTCTGCGAGCCCTGATGGTTTTGGGCCTCGCTTGCATTCTGAAAATGCTCTCCCTCCTGAGCTTAATAGGCTTCATCCTCCAAGGGAGTCAAAAGGATTAAGAAGTTTTACATGCATACATGAAACTGTGTCCATGGTCGACGAACGCATAGTTCGTGACTTGGGCTTATGCCACCATAAGACACAAGTATTTTACGGGTATAAAACCTATCCTAACCATATTCTTTCTTACTGGCCTAATTATACAATCAAACAGAAATAAGGGGGGATATAGTATATCCATTAAGAAATATGCCTGATTCCTGCAACGTACCTAGTATAGCCGATTCATACACAGTTACAGATAATTACATAGGGTAAGAAATCACTTATCTATTACAGGTTGTCGCCAACCAACTGACTATGGGTGTTCATCCTTCCACCTGACCATAGGCTCATAGGTATTCATTCTTAGCACTCTGGCCACCCCCGTGCTAAGCCATGATATCACTAGGGAATTCTCACAGTTCTCGAGGGTTCTCTCTCTGTTTCAGCTTCTGTTCGGGTCATGTTTTCTGCAACTCGGAGCTTTCTCACTCGGTTGTGGCCTCGACGAGGTTTCTTAGATGCTCTTCGGCATCAATCTCATGACCTTCTATTCATGATTCGCTGGAGAGCTTCGCGCCTCTCCCTTGCGAGCTTCTGCCCTCGTCTAGTGTCTGGTGTCCCCCTCTCTTGTTGCCTCCGTGTGTATAATTGTCACCTTCCTTTTGTTAGAAGGAAGCTTAGGTCCGCCTGATCTGTCAGACCCTGTGGTACTTTAGGATGACTTCCTGCAGCTAGACCATGCTCCCATTCATGGGGGTGGTTGGTAGTTCAACCACCGGTCCTTGCCTCATTAACTGATTTCTCTCCCCTAGTGATATCATGGCCAGTACTTTCAAGGCTTCACCCCCACAGTCAGTTATTGGAAACTCAAACAATAATACATTTACATTGTCCTCATGTATTAGCATGGTAATTCTTATTTTATGATTAATTACAAATTGGGGGAAACAGGGTGTTACACTCTGCAATCTCGTGCTTTGTGACCAAGATTATTGCACTTGTAACATACAATATTTTGATCCATTAGTGGGTCAAATGGATTATAATTTCTGTTGAAAGGTCTAT
>JASDQU010304863.1:0-13672 GCA_032191745.1 Picea mariana
AGCCTATTGTTGTTGAGGAGAGACCCAAGTATTGTGGTCTTGGATATGAACAGAAAGATGGAGCATATTCCAAAGTTGAGGAGACAAGGGAAACAGTTCCAAGAACAACTTTTGTTGCAAGTTCAATCCCTCAAGCATGCAAAGTATGTGTTCAATGTGAATGCAAATGTGTGAAACAAGAGAGTTGTGACAGCCATGAGGACAAGAACAGATTTGTTGGTCTTCAAAAGAGAGCTAGTAACTCTTCAAATTCACCTCCTCGAGAAGGCTATAAAGGTGAATGTTCAAGAAATTTTGTTGCAAGTTCAATCCCTCAAGCATGCAAAGTATGTGTTCAAGATGAATGCAAATGTGTGAAACAAAAGAGTTGTGACAACGATGAGGAAAAGGAAACTATTGTTGGTCTTCAAAAGAGAGTTGGTAACTCTTCCAACTCACCTCCTCAAGAAGGAGATAAAGGTGAATGTTCAAGGTATATTTCTTCCTATCATTTAGTTGCTTTTGATTATGTTAAGCATGGTAAATTTGCATGTAAAAATGGCAGAAAAAGTCCATGTACATATTGTGGTTTGTATAACCATCATGTTTCAAGATGTTTTTAAAGATTGACCACATTCAGGAAACTTTCCAAGCAAAGGAAACTTGAAAAGATGATGCAAAATATTTGCACTCATTGCCAGAAGCGGGGTCATCTCATTGACCAATGTTGGATATTGCATCCAACCACTCATCCACGACACAAGAAGTAGATGGATAAAGAGACTGGCAAGAATGGAAGAGGATATTCCATCATCGATGTGAGTCAAGATGATTCCCAAGAAGATGATTTTCAACAGAAAAATTCACCATTGAGTTGGCTTGGTAAGAAATGGTTAGATTTCTTGAACAATAAAGGCTTGCATTTCTCTTTTGTAGATTCACTTTTCAGCATTATGTATGCATTTTTGTTTAAAGTTTGACAAGTTGTAGCAGTTTATCACAACTTGTATGATGCAAGTTTGCATGTGAATGCAATTCATTTAAAAAGCATTCTTTTTGTTGCACAACTTCGCCAGGAGGGTGTAAAAGAGGGGTATGATGCTCACTTGTTACAACCATATATCTTTTTCATATTTAGCTCTTATGTACCCACATGTTTCCGGTTCATGTACTTATGTTTGTACTTGAAGGAGAGTTGAAGAGTCATGCACATGCATGTGTTTTTGTGTGTGTGTAAACAATGAACTTGGTGATAGTTCATCCTAAATGACTCATGATTGTAACATGATTGTGTATCATGAATGTCGAATTGTCATTTTGGGAAGGTTGATATGCTTCAAATGAGTCTCGACTTGTGTCGATGTTTTCTTGATGACTATGTTGTGTCATTCATGTTTTTCTACTTATGTTTTAGTCGATGGTGTTTGTCAGCTTGTAAGTCAATTTTGAGTACACCAAGATGTAGGAAAACGCCATGTGCTTTGATGAAGTACAAGATGCGATTGTTTACTTGAAGAGCAAAAAGACTTTGTTGGCATCATTTTCAATCTTGTATAAAGTTTGTTTTCAAGATTGATGGTTTTCTTGGTTTGTGACAATATGTCGTAGGAAAGTTTTGCAGCCATTGTAGAGCAAATTTTGCTGACACCAAAGAGTTCGCAAGAGGAACCTGATTCTCAGTGGTAAGGTTGTTAGTATTCCAAGCACAAGGAGAACAGTGGGTCAGCAACAGCCAGAGGATAGTGGTTGAGAGACATAGCCAGCTACAGTGCAAGGCATGTCAAGGTATACAGGTGATTGTCAAAAAAAACTTTTCAAATAGAATCAGTTGATAGAACTTGGAAGAAGAAGAGTATTGAAGCTCAAGTAGATAATCATAAGATTTTGTGGGTCCAAAATCCTTTTAGTGGGAAGGTGTGATCAGAATCTGGACCAGGGGTCAAATTTTAGCCCAAAAATCAAAGTGTTAAGAATTGCCTCAAAAAAAACAGGTGTGTATCCCTCATCGTTACAAACCCCACGCACTTCGAACGAGGTCAAACGAACATCAGATGAGTGAGATATCACGATCTGTTCAGTTTTCCAAACAGGAAAAAAAAAGCTGATTGGACAGTCTGTACAACTGACGTGGCCGAGGCCGTATAGCTGACATGGCATGACTGTACGTTGAGGTGGTAATTGATGATGTGGCAATTGTTTATTGGCAGATGTGGATGAATCCTATTTCGACACATGGCATCATTGTAGCAAATGGTTTGGTGCCATGTGGCCCAGGCGTGGGTTGCCACGTGGCACCTTTGTATATGGTGTAGTTCAAAATATTATGGAGTCCATGGGGATCGAACCCTGGACCTCCCACAATAGCAAACACTTTGGAAAAGGCCACATAACTGACGCACCACCATTTGTTACTTATTATATATATGTTTTAACATATATTTAAATGCACACATGTTGTAGTTTGGAGTGGGATCCGGGCTGGGGCTTAGCCCCAGCCCCTAGTTTTATACGCGCCCATGTGACCCTTTTACACACGAAGGTTTTCACATGGTTTTTTTTTCAAACATTTAAGTTTTATGCACTTCCACATGTCACGCCTAGGTTCAACCTTGGAACGGGTGCCTATATTTGCGCTGGGACGTGGCCATATGGCCCCCATGTGCCCAACACCTTCGACTTTGGGGGCCCTAATTTCGTTAATGGTTAGACAAATTGGCACATTTTGTAGGTATGTGTGTGGTTCTAGGTTTAAGCACAGAAAAACATGCAGAGGCTAGGTTGGACGCACAGAGGTGCATTTTGGCGAACCAAAGACAACAAGCTTGAAGGAGGAAAATGGTAGGAGGCCTATCTTCTTCATTTTTTGGCCAAATGAGGTGCCGAAAAAGCCCAGCTAGGGGTTTTTGGATGTTCTGAATCCATTGGAACTTTTTTGAAAGGAATTTGAAGACTTATTTTGTATTTTTTACACCATTGAAGTTTCAGAGAGCTCTAGGGAGCTTAAGGCCCCTATTGATGGAGGCCATGCTCAGATGATCCCAAGTCTATTTTATGTGACTGAATAGATATTTTTGACTAATTGTTATGCTCTCAACACATTGGGATAGGTTTTAGATCCATTTGAGGAATTTTACAGGTGTTTTTTCCACAAGGAAGCTCAGGGAAGCTCAAGGCCACATGTAGAAGAGGTCATGCTCGGATGAGCCATGGTCCGTTTTCAAAGTTCTATTATTCATTTTTGGGGTTTTTATGTATTGTGAACCCAATGGTACAACTAGTAAATCCATTAGAGTTGAGAAGGAGATTGTAAAAGAATATTTGACAAACTAATCCCAAAGATCCTAGTCCATTGATGGAGGCTCAAGGAGATGTAGCCCAGTTGGGGGTGAACTCGTTTATCATCTTGTTACTGTTGTGAGTTCGTTGGTTATATTTGCTGCAAGATATTTTTGTTGTGTATTTATTTAAAACACATATTTAACTTTACAAAGACCTCACACATAAACACTTTAAAAGAAGCATGAATTTGACACATAAACACCTCTTGCATAATTAAGACATTGAGCAAGGTCCTGAAAAGTTTATTTTAATGGAATAGAGGGTGCTTTCATAGAAAAAAAAGTTATCCCCCTATTTTTAGATCAAGTAGAATCCACGCCTAAGGGGTCTAACCCCCCAGGGAGATGAGCAGGTTCTCAGACAGGAGCAGATAGCAGTTGGTGATGTGGTCGGAATGATGAGATATTTTCAGTGCATGTCTGAGGCACTGATCAGCCATTTGGATAGAGATGAGGCCAGGGCGTCGGCACCCATTGAGGTCCCATTGCGCGCTCGGGTTGGTACTAGTAGCATTCACTAGGAACTCGAGAAGGTCAAATTTCCCGAGTTCTTTGGTGCCCTGGATGGCGTAGCTGCCAAGGCATGGTTGGAGAACATGGCGATGTGCTTCACACTTCACGATTATACCTCCAACATGAAGGTCTATATGGATGTCCTTCAAATGAAGGGGAGCCCTCTTCTATGGTGGAAGATGCTCCTACTGTAGTTTAACATGGTCGTCGAAGACGTGTCATGGGAATTGTTTGAGGAACAGTTCTGAGAGAGGTACCTTTCAAAGGAGTTCATTGAGCGTCATCTCAATGAGTTCAACAACTTACGACAGGGAGGTCATATGGTGCCCGAGTACGAGGCCCATTTGATGGAGCTACTCCGGTATGCTCCACACCTTAACACTAAGAAACTTAAGGTCAACAGGTTCATGTTCGGCCTTAATGACAACCTACATGCAAAGGTTAGGATTGTGATGCCTCAAACCTTGCATGATGTCATCCAGAAGGCCCTCATAGAAGAGGAGGATCTATTTAGTGAGGGTCAGACTAGGACTCCGGCGAGACTAGCAGGGCATGCTTCATCTGGAGCACAACAACATCAAACACCAGCCAGACTTACGCCAGGATATCATGGCTTCCAGAGGGGATCCACTTTCACTACACCTCGACAACTGATGCCTCAGCAGCAGACACCTTATCGGGGACCACAACATCAGCAGCAGCGTCACCCACAGCAACAGCGGTTTCGGCCTATTCAACAGAACAAACTAGGATTCCAGGCCGGTGGGACGTCATCTTCTATCTCAGGTACCAGGACTACTGGGTATAAAAAGGGGTGTTGGATGTGTGGGGAGCCACACTACCAACATGACTTCCCTGTGGAGAGAACCCGAGCTTCCGAATCAGCCAGACCCACTACCATGGGATATATGGGCATGGCCCATCGGATTCATGCAGTGGTGAATAACTGCCAGGCAGAGCACCAGTCGACTATTCTCGAGACGATAGGTACCATCGTTGACCAGACCCTTAGTATTTTGATAGATCCCGGTGGTATCGAGAGTTTCATTTCTAGTGTAGCACTAAAAAGGATTAAGGTAAAGGCAGTCGAACATGATGAGTTTAGCTTCATGGAGATGGCTTCAGGGTCTAAACAAAAGGTTGGAGGAAAGGTTATGGGATGTATTATTAACCTGGGAGAGTTTGTCACTAGGCCCAACCTATACGTCACGATCTTAGGATCTTATGACGTCGTGATTGGTATGGACTGGTTGGAATCACATGAGGCGATACTTAACTATAAGACAAAATGGTTGAGCTTGGTCGATGACGAGGGACAAAGACACGTGATTGTATGACAGAACCAGATATTTTCCCTGAGGTTCATCTCTTCCTTACAACTACGGAAGATTCTGCACAAGGGGTGCAAGATTTATGTGATCCTTGCGTTAAATGAGAAGGGTGTAGTGGAAGTTCTAGAACACCTTCTGGTGGTGAAAGAGTTTGCAGAAATATTTCTAGAGGAGTTACATGGGATGTCACCGGAGAGGGAATTGGAGTTTACCATAGACCTAACACCAGGGACTGAACTGATAGCAAGAACGCCTTATCAGATGTTGACCTCGGAGTTACAAGAGTTGAAAATGCAACTGAAGGAGTTGTTGGACCTGGGACTGATACGTCCAAGCGTGTCACCGTGGGGTGTGCCTGTTATTTTCATATGAAAGAAGGATGGGTCATGGAGGCTCTGCATTGAATACCATCAATTGAACAAGGCCACGATCAAGAATCAATATCTTTTGCCCAGGATCGATGATCTATTCGATCAAATAAAGGGAGCGATAATGTTCTCCAAGATCGATTTGCGATCAAGGTATCACCAGTTATGGATCAAGGAGGATGACATCCCTAAGACCGCGTTTAATATGAGGTTTGTACATTATGAGTTTATGGTTTTACCATTTGGATTGACAAATGCCCCAGGGGTATTTATGAGTTTGATGAATGGCGTGTTTCATGAGTACTTGGACAAGTTCGTCCAAGTATTCATTGATGATATTTTGATCTACTCTCGGATGACGAAGGAGCATGATCAGAACTTGCACTTGGTGCTACAGTGTTTGCGAGAGCACAAGTTGTATGGGAACTTGTCTAAATGATCATTTTATCAATCGAAGATTCACTACTTAGGGCATGTCATCTCCAGCGAAGGCATTTCCATGGATAGAGCCAAGGTCGAAGCTATAATGGAATGGCCTGCAATGACGAATGTCCCAGAAGTGCATAGCTTCATGGGTTTAACAAGATACTATCGATGGTTTGTAGAATGGTTTTCAAAGATATCAAATCCAATCACGGAATTGTAGAAGAAAGACAAGAAGTTTGTTTGGACCGAGAAATGTGCGGAAGCATTTCGTAGGCTCAAGGAATTGTTGACAATGACACCGATACTAAAGGTCCCTGACATGGACGTGGACTTCTTGGTATGCACTAATGCATCTAAGGAAGGCTTAGGCGGGGTCTTGATGCAAGACAGACAAGTGATTTCTTACATTTCGAGGAAACTGAGAAGGCATGAGGAGAACTACGCGACACATGATTTGGAGTTGTTAGCCATCGTTTATGTCTTGAAGGTTTGGAGACACTACCTTGTTGGACGAAAATTAGAACTAAAGACTAACCATTTTGGACTAGAACACATCTTTACGCAAAGCGACCTGAATGTGCGACAACAACATTGGTCGAAATTGCTTAGCGAGTACAACTTTGAGATTACTTACCTAAAATGCATAGTGAACCGAGTGGCAGATGCATTGAGTCGAAGACCATGCATATTTTCGGTGATGCATCTTTAGACGAATCTACATGATAAGATTCTAACTTTACAGTGTGACGATGACTGATACAAAGAGGTCGAGGGTTTTATCCGAAAAAACACAATGATGGTACCACAATTTGAGGAATTTTCATTGGATAGCGATGGTTTATTGAGGTTTAAAAGTCGGATCTACGTACTGCCAAATGACGATTTGAGGATTTTGATCCTAAGCGAGGCTCATAGAGCAGTATACATGGCTGACCCAGGAGTCACGAAGATGAGGGCAAACCTTAAACCCTTATTATTATGGAAGGGAATAAAGGTAGACATAGTCAATTATGTGGCCAGATGTCTAGAATTTTAGCAGGTAAAGGCTGAACATAGACACCTAGCAGGATTACTACAACCACACACTATTCCATAATCAAAATGGGAGGTTATTTCAATGGATTTTATTGTTGGATTTCCACTGATGATGAGGAGACATGACTAAATTTTTGTAGTAGTAGACACTCTGACGAAGAGTGCTCATTTTATTCTGGTGCGTATGACCTATCAGGAACCTGACATAGCTAGAGTTTTCATCGGTGATATTGTGAGGCTACATGGCATGCCTAAGAGGATTATATCCAATCGAGGATTGATGTTTACTAGACAATTTTGGACGAGTTTCCAAGAGTCCTTGGGAACCCAACTTAAATTTAGTACAACATATCACCCAGAGACTGATGGGCAGACCGAATCAATGAACCAAACCTTGGAGGACATGTTGCGTATGTACATGATGGACCAACAAAAGTGTTGGGAAGAATTCTTGCCACTAGTGGAGTTCGCTTACAACAAAAGCTACCATAGCACCATTAAGATGGCTCCTTTTGAGTTTCTTTACGGGCGACTATGTCGGATGCCTTTGAGTTAGGATCAGCTCGAGGATAGGGTCTTGGTGGGACCAGAAGCAATCTAGGAAATGGAAGAGAAAATGAAAACAATAAGAAAAAGGATTAAAGAAGCGCAGGATCGAAAGAAGAGTTATGCCGATGCGCACCATGTCGACCGTAGTTACGAGGTCGATGATCGAGTCTTCTTGTGGGTTAAATCGCATAAGAGTTCGATCAAGTTTGGAAATGGAGGTAAAATCTCTCCTAGGTTTGTGGGATCTTTTGAGATTGTGGAGAGAAAGGGGCCACTGGCCTATCTACTAGCCTTGCCTAATTCTTTGAGGCGTATGCACGATGTTTTTCATGTATATGTTTTGAGATATTATATTAGTGATCCTACACATGTTATTGACATGCGCTCCTTGCAGGTATCAGACAAGGGGGCACTCATAGCTGAGCCGGTCCACATCTTGGATCATCACGTTCGACAGTTACGTCGAACAGTAGATCAGGTCAAGGTCCAGTGGGACAATTATAGTCCGCACTTAGCGACCTGGGAGAACGCATATGATATGCACCAGCAGTTTCCATTTTTGTTTTATAGATAGACATATGATACTATGATACACTTTATTTTGGCATTTATACTGTGAAACTTCGGGATGAAGTTTAGACCAAGGGGGCATGTATGTAACATCCCGCTCTGGAACACTGAGCGAACTTATTCTTTGAGGAAACTTTCTCGCAAGTGATATACATTATTATGTTATTAAAACTTTTGATTTTGATTATGAGTCGTTATGGGTTGATGACATGTTGTTTTTCCGCTTTGACATAGACAGGTTCTATTGACTCGATTTTACTGAGTGTGCAGGATTACGGAACTAGAGGATGTTGAGGCATCGATGGAACCCGTGGACTCTGGATCGAGTTAGGGAGTGATACCATTGGGGTTTGATTGTTTTTACTATGATATTAGCACATCTGATTAGATGATATGACATGGATATATTCTTACATGATTTGTTGATGATGCAGGCTGATGATAGCTTGCCGACCAGACTCACATATCGAGTAAAGGGGTCATGCATGAATACCAGAGATGTTGAGGGAGAGGTGTAGATAACAACCCTGCCACAACCTACTAGCACTCTCGTCGTGGCTCAAACTGTAGGTTAACGACTACCTAGTTCGAGAGGACCCAAGATGTTGTGAGGGAAGACTATGACAATCACTCATGATGATTCTAAAGGGCACGCAATAAGGCGGGGGCCTTATTCCTTAGAATCCCTTAGCCTCCCACAAGTTCACCTAGTAGAGTGTTGACTCTAGGGGTTATTGATGTCTACCAAGTCATTCAAGAGGCGAGTGGCACCCTTGGAGCACGTAGTATGTCCTAAAGGGCATGTCACGCAAGGGAACAGATGAGGCGAGTGGCACCCTTGGAGCACATAGTGCATCCTTAAGGGCACGTCGCACAAGGGAACAAATCAGGCGAGTGGCACCCTTGGAGCACGTAGTGCATCCTGAAGGGCATGTCACACAAGGGAACATATGAGGCGAGTGACACCCTCAGAGAACCTACTGCATCCTGAAGGGCATGTCATGTTGTTGATGATAGAGGAATGAACCTAGATGGTCCTAGGCCGAAAAATATGTTAAGTAATTTTTAAAATCAGTTTCCCTAATTAATTGTCGCCCAGTATGAAATTTAAGGCCTAAGTCTAAATTACGCTAGTGGTAAAATTTTGTCTCCTACAATAATAATAATAATAATAATAATAATATTATTATTATTATTAAAAACCACATGAACAATAATTATGATCTTCGTTAAATCTTGTAACATGAAGAGGTTAAGAAATTAATTGTTTCAAAAAAATCCATTCGATTAAAATTTAAAAAAAGGAATTAATGGTCTTATTATTTTGATAATTTAAAATATACTAATTAATGAGAAAAGGGAAAAATGGGTTAAATTCCACACTTGCCTTTTTAAGTTCTAATTAAAAAGGGGAAAGAGGGAAAATTAAAAAAATTAGGAAACGAGAAAAAAGGTAATATAAAAAGGGAAAAGGGGAACTTAAGGGAAAAAGAGGAAAGTGAACTTAGTAAAGAATCTACCATTTAAGAGCTTTCTAATTAAACAAAATTAGCAATTTCATAATAGGGAAAGCCTTTAAAACCTGTAAGGGAATTTAGGGACACCTAGGAGCGATTCTAGGAGTAACTCTAGGTGGGTGAGTGAAATAAGATAGTGAATTAATTAAAGAAATTAAATAATGGAGGAATGAAGGGGATGGGTGACACTTGTACTGAGAAGAAATTTTAGGAATTTATTTTTAAAACTCTAATTAAATGAGATTTTAGGAAAGGGAGGAAGTTTGAAACTCTATAAAATGATGGAAGGAGAAGGAGGAAGGAGAATCTTCTTTTTGCGTAACGTTACGCTATAGAAATATCGACTTGACTGATTTACTTGTGGGAGTTGGGATACCCATATCGGAGAGGAGTGGTAGCTCAGCTTTGTGAGGTGAGCTAGGAGCTAGATGAAACCTCTGGATAGTGTGTGTGGCCCCTTTGCGGCTCGGTGGGCTAAGGGGGAATAAGAGTACCCGTAGTGTTGGTTGGGAGGTACTAGTGAAGTCTTGATGGTCGGTGAGAAAGAACTACATAGAGAACGCGGATTTCACTCGGAGCGGGCAACCAGGCAACGATACGCTTTCTTCATTTTTGTATGGTAGAAGGTATTAGGACTTATGCTTGGATCTGCTTATTTAATGGAAAATTAATTGATGGTTTTTGTTTTTTTAATTAGTGACTGAAACCTTCCTTATCCTAGCTCGATGTATGTTGATTCCCATGGCCTTCGCTTTCATGCATGTCTTGACCACCTTGCTGTGGTGTTGATTGTGACCTTGAGGTTGTTTAGCCTTCATCCCTAGCTCACCAGTCCTCACCTGAGCAGTCATCTAGGAGCCTGATTTATGGTCGTCGCCTTAGCGTTAAAATACCTATGGATCTCAACACCCTTCTTTCCTGTGCGAGGATGGTGAAGCAAAGGCAAACCTACCAGCCATATACCGTTGTTTTTTGTCCTTGTCTAATTGTTGTCTAGCATCTTCTAGTGAAATTACTTCTACATTTTCGTTTCACCTCTGTGCTCTCGGAGGGTATTTTATTCATTAGTTATTTTCATGACAGTTTCCTCCTCTCGAAGGGAAAAATGTCAGCGTTCCCACTTGATGACAGTGTATCTTTTAAACCTGGTGACTATGATGAAATTATTTTATTATTAGTTACCCTTTGTTGACAACGATATTTTTATTTATTACTAGTGAATGTGATTGAAGTTTTTGACAATGTTTTACCCATTTTCAGCCATGGGTTAGCCACTTACTTGCCGACGAATTCACTCTTTTATTCACAGTGTTATATCACATAGTTTACAGTGCTTTTCCCCATTAAATTACCATGAAATTATCTTAGCTCAACGAATGGAGTAGCTTATGTTTTTACCATGAAATTTTAACTTGTGTAACAACGTTGTCCGTATATTGGTGTAGCGTTTTTGGCTGACAGTGCTTGTAATGTGTCAATGTTGATTGGTTGGGCCTGGGGTAAGGCTGGTTATGGCCCTGCATTGATTAACCTATCCTCCATTACAAGCTACATCTCAATTGTTACCTCTTCCATAGGTACCTGCGGATAGTTGTAACACCTCACCTCCGCTTTTGTAAACATGAATTTGTTGTAATACTTACCTCTATGATTCATACTGTTGTGACACCTTCCTCTGTGTTATCTTTGGGCCACGGATCTCTGAAATATTCCCTTGAATTACTGGTTGGCAGCGATCTGACAGTTGCACTCTGACCATGTTAGGGCCACGAATATGACTATGCATGGGAAGCATTATTGACTGTGTGATAGTCGAGCCCTAGGCGAATGAGAATTGTTGTGCAGATTGACCTTTAGTATCAATGGATAGATTTTGATTGTTTACTGGAAACAATCTAAACGAATGATGGATGCAATTGAATGTTATTGACATCGATTTTTACCTAAACTACAACTTGTCTTATAATAATTCTTCTTCTTAATTTTTGTAATAGGTACAACCACATGTAATATTCAACAACAGTCTCGACTGTTGACACCATTGTGTAACTCCAATTTAATTGGCTGCCATTGTGCATTTTCCCCACATCTTTATAGTCTTGGTAATTCACAAATTACTTACCCGCAACTTCTCACCTATTTTATACAGCCCGATATGGGATTCTATGGAGTTTCTCTTTTACCTCTGAAATTTTACTATGCCTCATAGTAATTCTAATTTATTACATAAGGCAATAAATCTCATTAATGATGTTATATTACTGAGAGGGTGGCTGAATCAGTAATAACGTAATTATAATCCTTTCCTTTAAATTTTATATCAATGTAGAATTATTATCCAATAATCAGCAGTAATAAATAAACAATCACACACATGCACAGTACACCAGTGTTTTACGTGGAAACCCAAATCGGGAGAAAACCATGGAATGCTTTTTCTTATTTGTATTGAAGAATTACATTCATTGGAAGCACTAACTTCCTTTGTTTTCCAGCTACAACTGGAAGGAGGCTCCAACCTCCTAGTTTCTCAGGCTACAACCTGAGGGAAGATCCAACTCCCCAAATCTCAAGCTACAACCAGAAGGAGGATACAACCCCCAATGTTCTCTGGCTACAACCGAAAGGTGGCTACAACCACCAGTCCTTCCCTCGTCCTACCACCTTGAAGTAGAAGTAGAATGATGGAACCACTGTCACACCATCACTGTGAGATATACTGTTGTAAACTTGTACCAATAAATCTGAACCATGCATCAACCATGCATCAACCTGTACCATAAACAAGTGCATCAACCATGCACCAACATGTAATCAACCTGTACCATAAACAAGTGCATTAACCATGCACCAACCTGTAATCAACATGTACCATAAAAAAGTTCATCCAACCATGTGCCAAGTATGTACCAATCATGTGTCAACTACTCATCAACTATGACTCATCAATGTGTACCAACATCATCAACTATACACCTCATGTATGTGCACCAACTCATCAACTACTTGTCTCAACCATGTACTCAACATGTACCTCAACCAAAAGCCCTCATCAATTTCACTATCCAAATCTGATTTGTAGCTCTATAATAGACCTGGTGTATATGATCACATTCCTGCAAACCTTCCTTAAATTTAAAAACAAGAGACTAGCATTTTCTTCAAACTTTTCTTTAGTCTCACATGCCTAGTTTTGGATTAGTCAACAACCCTAACTTGAAGTAATAATAAATTTGAACCTGTAATGTATAAAGATCTGAAACTGATACAAAATGTTATTCAGTGTGTTTTATGCAATTCCTCTAAGTGGAACTACTTGGAAATTCTCAGAAAAGGAGTTATAGCAAAAATGGCATACCTTGCTGAATTCTGGCTTATTCTAGAGAGTGACCTTGTAGAGCGTGCCCCACAAAAAAAATTTGATTAAATGATATGAAACTGTTAAAAAAAATAATAAAGACTGTACCATAACCAACACATTTTTTCTCACTGAATTTGGATCTGTTATGAATAAGTTATGACGTTTTTACCCGAAACACCTAATTTTGACTAGTTTCAGGACTGGCCACAAACCCTATTTTCCACAGAGTGTAACTCCCAAAATACAACGACCCAAAAGCGGAATTTTTAACCACATATACTTGGATATGTTGTCTCACTTGCATAGCAATTTTAGGATCTGAATCAGTATAGAAACAAAGTTATAGAGAAAATGGTGAGATGACCAGAAAATAACATACCTTAGAAAGCACCATCAAAAGAATTTATCCTTCCTTGCATTTCGGCCTTCTTTTCTTCACTTTCATCATAATTATGGCTTAGATATCATTTTTATACCTCATACACCTATATATATTCAATATTATCAAGTGTATTTCAAATGAGAGAGCCTTTCTTCTTATTTATACTCTCCAAGTAGCTTCCTTAAAAACATCTTCTAGGTCACTTGGCCCCACTTTCCTTATTTTATGGTTGGGTCCACTTCTAATTTCTCCATTAAAATTATTATTGAAACAATTTATTTTGTATTCACTTTGAATTATGAT
>JASDQU010304865.1:2019-12349 GCA_032191745.1 Picea mariana
TTTGACAACTTCTAATTTCGATGCTTAAAAACCCCGAAGTTTGTAGTCGAGAAGATTGATTTAAGGAAGATGATAAAGATTAAGTGTGGAATCGCAATTCTCATCCTTGGTCGTAGGAAGTCTGACCTCTCTAACAGTTTGGATTATGCTGACCTCCCAAGCCCACTATCTGGTGTGTGTGGATTTTAAGATGGCAAAGGTTAAAGAAGACATTATAATTTTGTTGGCCGTAGGAAGTCTGACCTCTCCCAGAGTTTGGATAACGCTGAGCTGCCAAGCTCACTAGCTTGTGTGCATGGATTTTAAGATTTTGACAAGGACAAAAAAGACATGTATAATTTTGTTTAAATAGATAAGAATTGTTTGTTTCTTCTTGTTATAATAAATAGAGGGAAATGTGAATTTTTTTTTGTTTGCTGGTTTATTTTTGATTTGGCTCATTAGGGTGGGGCTAGATGTGGTTTTGGGTAGCGGGGATTGAGAAACTAAGTATACGTGCACAATGAGGCACATCTAAATTTATAGACATGCCCCGTGGAACTATTATATGGTTGAGAAACCTCTTCTGAATGGGAGGAGTTTCTAACGTGGGTCACCGTATAAGATTACATGTATATTTTTTTATTATATACTGTAAGTTTAAAAACATTTAAAAAAGTGATCCCTATTTCTTCATTTTCTACCAACACTTAGCAAATTTTCATTAGAGTACGTGGACATCAACATCATCGGCACTTGGAAAATTTTTGGAGAGAAACTCTTGTTTACGTATGTTTGATTTTAAATGTATTTAAAAAAAAAATTATAGAAATTTTCATTTTTAATGAAAAATTCTTATTATTTAATTTTAGTTGTTTTTTCATCACTATGAAGTAAGACCCTTGTGAAAACACAAACCATAAACTCCTACAAATCCAATGAACTTAAAAACTTTATTAGGGATCTTAGGAACACAAAAGAGTCATCTCATATTTCATTGGCCACTTCACTTGACACCGTCGTTGCTTCCATTGGCCATGCTCATGGTCACTTATTTAATATATTTGAATATATGTAATGTACCCCAAATTAAACAAATAAAAAAAAAATTAAATGGGGAAAACTATCGTCTATTATGCCTGACAAATGTTGTGACAAGAATAATTAAATCTTAAAATGACCAATATATATATCTGGAAAGTGTGTCATGGTCTTAACTCCTTCTAAAAGGTTTGCAAGAAATCTTAAGATCCATACACTGTTTTCCATTAGGCGTCGCTACTAGCATTAACATTGTAATGTTAATATAATAATGGCTAGGCTTGTCAAGGTCCATAGCCTAGGCCTAACCTGTGCAACCCATTCATACAAGTCCTAGCTATATTTATAAAACATATAACAAGGCACTTTATAAATTAAAAACATATACACTATACACTAAAAACACTTTATGTAATTCAAATCTTGAACACTAGTGTTTATTGAAATGGACCTAGGTCCTAACCCACTAAATCTGAACTTCCGCGCTAGGGGTTGTAATGTTCCATAGTGGTTCTACCAAGTTGAAATAAAAATTATAATAAAACAACAGTCGGAACCCTATTTACATGTAACACTGGTCCGCATTACGCATAAACTTATGGTATGTACACAAAACAAGAAGAAAATAAAGGACCAGACACCAAACAATCGAACCTA
Organism: Picea mariana; assembly: GCA_032191745.1. NCBI lineage: Eukaryota > Viridiplantae > Streptophyta > Pinopsida > Pinales > Pinaceae > Picea > Picea mariana. Next base: position 3,697 of record JASDQU010304865.1, read on the forward strand.
GCCTTGGGAATTAAGTTGGTCATATCCATTAATAGTGGTAGGTCACGTTTGATCTCCAGGTCTGAAGTTTTGCAGGGAGGAGCCACTAGAGACTTGCCACTTCGACTGACTTCACATGGCAATGAGAGGGAGGTTTACCTTCCATCCTTCTCCACTATCTAGAGGTGCGTGGTGCCATTACCCTTCGCATTAATTCCATACATTTTTTTCTCTGTGTTTTTCTCCCATGATGGTAGGGTTATGTGACTGTGGTAGCATGGTAGTCGCAGGGTGTTAGATCGGCTCTTCGAGAAAAGATGGCCAATGTCTTCGAGTTTTCCTCTCGGCTCTCTGGGTAGAACTGGTAGCAAGGTACTTAGCCGGTTTTGTTTCACAACGTGGAGGTCACTGGTTTCAAATCTTACTCTCGGCTTGTGCACAGTAAGCTGCCTCCCTCTGTGTATCATATTCCGCATACTTGTCGATTCAATATAGTGGTTTCATTTGTGCTTGGAAGGAAGACATTCCTCTGTTTAATTCGATTTATCCCATAGTTTTGTTGTGAACGCGCTCTTTGTATTACAGGAGCTCTTTGTCCCAAATATTTATTTATATTACGCATTCCTTAAGCAATATTTTACTGTGTTGGTCGAGCTCTATATAATTTAATTCCATGTCCCACTCTTCATTATAACAATACTGTGTTTTAAAGGGCTCTCTACACAATGTGGTTTCCATGTCCCATCTCCGCTATAACGTTACTGTGTTTCCATGTCCCATTCTGTTATAATGATGCTGTGTTTTGAAGGGCTCTCTGCATAATGTAGTTTTTGTGTCCCCTTTCCGTTATAATGATATTGTTTTTTCCATGTCCCCATTCTGTTATAACAATACTCTGTTTGACGGATTCTCTACACAATTCAACACTCGGTTCGGGTTTTGTGATTTTCTTTCAAAAGCTATTGGTCTTGCAAACCATAACCCTTCGGGTTCCTCCCCATTCAGAAGTGGTCAAAAACCCTAAGCCCTTGTAAGATTTTGTTTGGTTTTGGGTTTGTACAATGACGTAGCCCCACGTTTTTTAATGGTAACTTACTGTGTAAGCATCTCTTGTTGGCAACTCATAGCATAAGCAATAGCTTACCGTGTAAGGAAAAATATTATCAGATTGTAATCTAACGACAGGCTTGATAAATATTTTTCGAATAGCCCCGTGCCCCATCCTTTCCTTCGACCAAAACCATACTTAACTTGCATTCTGTAAATTAATATTTACTCTGTAATTTAGGAGACAAAAATACCCTCGTTCATTGAAAGGAAATAATACTCTTCGAATGAGATTATATGCGATGATTAAAAGAAAACAAGATTCCTCTATCAAGAGGACAAAGTTGCTCTGTCACTACTAAAATCCCCTGGCCATTTGATAGAGGTATAAGAGTCAATTTAAAAGAAATAGGGTGCCTCTGTCGAGAGTACAAAGTTTCTCTATCACTGCTAAGAATCACATGGCCATTCGATAGAGGTATAAGATGTTGGTTGAATACTTAACCCATTCAGAAAAATATTATAGCTCCTTGCTTGGTTAGATTTACGATTTTCCAGAATTCATCAAAGGTCGGGCCTGTTACTTGCATTCACTTGGATACCTTGTCGTGGCTAGGCCAAATATACAAGGATTTTCTTTTAAACTTTTCTGTGTACTTTAAATTAGACTCACACAGAGTTCTATCTTGCTCTACATTCTTGTTAAATTTATGCATGCTGTGATATTATTTAATTTTTTAGAGCTCACTATGTATTAAACAAATCTATTTCTATTTAATTTTAATAAATTTGTTACAACATTCATTAGCTCTTTGTAATGGGTCTTCTCTTGTACACTTCCTTTGAAGCAATACTTATGGAATTGTTAAATTCGTTTACTCTCCTGTGTTATAAAGTAGCTCTGTTTAAAACAATTGTCTCAAAGTATTTCATCCCTCTCTAAGAAGTTTAATTACTCTTCTCCAAAGTATTATTTTTTGGTTAATATATATCATTTCTGTGGGTATCCATTTTACTTTATCAACCTATATCCTACAGGTTATCAAGATTTATGTTCTCAAATGAAAGATTACTTATGTTTTTTTATTACGCAATTGATAATAATTTCGCAAGTATATACAGTAATGATGGGTCCCTTTTGTCTTGTGAGGGAACCCATCAGGTGAAGAATGCACCCACTTCCATTGTCTGTCTTGGATTGATTGCTTCACAAGTCAGTGAGGATGATCCTTACCAGCATCAAAACCCGAGTCAAGTAATTTAATTCTTTAATTTGATGCATATTTAACAATTTCGTACATTAGTAAGTTACTAAAATCATTCATATGTTTGTTGCAGGCTTGGAAGGCAGTCTCATGCACTTGGCGAAGTATGCAACATGTCCACAAAAGGTATTTGAGTACCATATTCATCCACCAATCCTTGCGAGTATTAATGAATAGACTTATGTAGTTTCTTTAACTTTTTGTATCGTCTAGATAGGGAGTTCGAGTATTCAAGGAACTCAAAAGCTGTAACATTTGATCGTGGATATATTGATGGTGATAAAATGTATATCAATTTTTGTCACAAGATTTGTACTTTGTTGTATTAAATTTCTTCCTATCATATTTGACAAAACATGCATTCGGATTGTTATTCTTTATTCGATATAACAGTAGCAATGATAAAGTAGTTGTGTTTATATATATATATATATATATATATATATATATATATCACACTCCTAATAACATACTACCACAACTATTTTACATAGTGGCAACCATATCACTAATATGGCAATACATTTCTTTCAAACATATTTGTTTATAAATGCAATAACAAAGATATGGCAACAACTCTATAAATACTAACATCATTAGCATAGTACCAAATTTAAATACACAGCTGAAATTACATTTCTGAAAAAACTGATGCTTAGAAACAAATGGAACAACCACATTCCACCCAACCATAGAACAAAACAACCACAATCACTTGTCCTCATCACCCCCTAGCCTGACCATGAGTCCATAAAGGTGAACTGAATTATCCTCCTTAGATTTAATCACCATCAATAGATCAGAAAATGATTTTCCTCACACTATCAGTGCTCATAACAACAAACAATTCTCAATTCCTCAACATACTAAGCCGTGCCCTATCTCCCACATATGTTGTATATATTCTTGTGCCTAGGTCTTTCATTCCTTTCCCTCCTTGGGAAAATTCACATCTTTACAAATCCCTGATTTTTAGGGGCTGCTAGTGGTCAAATTCAACTTCTTCCACTTGTAAAAATCAGCCTTGAGGTAACTCAAACCTGTTCCGCACTCATGGAGTCATAGTCAACTATTTTTAACGTGCCTGTTCCGTTTGTCTTATAGCATTAAATTTCTTAAAAGTTTGTCTCATACATGTGTCCAATAAAAGAGCACAGTTGGGAAAGTCAAATATTTTCCCAATTATCATCAAATAATTAATTACATAATCTAAAATTCCAAATTTGGATTTGCCATAAATGGAGAATAATTTCCAAATCCAAATTTTCCAAAAACGGAAATTTATTTCAAAATTCACTTAGAATTTAATTCTCTAAAATTTGAGGATATTACATCCTCTCCCCCTTAAGTAAAAAAATGTCCTCAGTGTTCATTCCTCTCTTGGAATAGGGTTGAATAAGATTTCAACATATATTATTCCAATTCCCAAGTGGCCTCCTCAGGACTAAAGTGCTTCCATTGCACTTTTACTTGGGCGATGGCTTTGTTCCATAGTACTGTTTCTTTCCTGTCTAGAATGCCTAGAGGTTCTTCTTGGAACTCACCTACCGGCCCCACCTGCACCATGTTCCAATCAATAATGTGAGTAGGATCGTGGATATACCTTTTTAGTAATGAAACATGAAAAACATTATGAACTTTTAAATTTGCAAGAAGTGCTAGTTGATACGCCACAAGTCCGATTCGAGTTAAAATATTGAAGGGGCCATAATGTTTTTCTTGATAATATACTCGTCTATATAAAATTTGCGGGAATATCACATTAAACATGTGGATAAATTCCTATAAACAGTTGAGCACAATTGTATGTAAAAATGTCCAAATGTGATTTTGGGAAACAAGGAGTAGAGTACTTGGGTTGTATTGTTTCATATGAAGGGGTCAAGGTTGTCTCTCAAAAGATTCAAAGGTGGGTTTTGAAAGATGGTTCCCTTTTTCATTGCAACAAGAACGTGTGTTCGTTTTTTTTTTAGCAACATGCATGCACTTCAACAATGTGCATGCATTCCTCTTTATATAGTTTCGTCTCTCGTTGAAGCTCCATGAAAGCTACTCCATAAGAGTCCATGTATATTGATTTTTATTAAAAACAATGCACATGCACATTTCTTAGAATGCATGCATTAGGAACACATGTGCATTCCTATATGTAAAAACATTAAGAAAAGTAACCCCTAACTCTTCATTTCCTACTAACCCCTAACAAAGTTTCGTCTAGCAATGATAGTGCACTTCATCAAATAGGCCCAAAATCGATGAGGAAAAGTATGACTTGGACATAAACACCATTGGAACTTGGCATTTTGTTGAGAGAAACTCTTATTTCTAGGTATATTTTATTTTAAATGTCATTTTTAAAAAAGTTTTAAATTTAATAAATTTACATATTTTTAATAAAAAAAACATTATTCTTTATTTTTAGTTGTTATTTCATCACTATGAAGTAAAATATAGATGAAAACCCAAACCCTATCCCCTCACAAGCCCATACAATGAAATTAATCAATGTCTAAATGAACTTAAAAACCTTATTGTGGAGCTTAGGAACACAAGAAAGTCATCCCTTATTTCATTGACCACTTCACTTGAGACCATCGTTGCTTCCATTGTCCATGCCCATGGACAATTATTTGATATATTTGATTATAGCGCTAATATGAGAGAGTACTACTCAATTGGAATTAGTAAGGAAGAGGTCAAAGAATTGAATATAAACAAAGAGAGAATTGTTTAGTTGTTCATTGACACTAAAACTAACCAACCATCAAATCCAAGAAAGAGGCATCTTTGCATGGACTGGTGCACATTTACAGCATGGAGATATAATTGGATGGATTGATGGTTTATGATATTTGATAAACCTCCTTGCAATAACATGGAGGTTCCTACATATTTTCTTCAAAAGTTATGGGTTGAGTTCATTCAAGGTCTTCATGTCAATTATTTTAACATTGGAGAATCCTACAGGGTTGGTCTTGTCTTTGCTCAAGATTTATAAACCACCAAGGATAACCAATTAAGAGACAAACCTGCATCTAGGAAATTTCCTACCCCCCGCCCCCCTCAGATCAGAGATAGGATTCAATTCACTAGTATTATGATATCATCCCTAACATGTAGTCTACTTCAACATAATGCATTCATGTAATCTTCTCATTCAGAACCATCATTTGATGATGTTAGAGCACCAGGTGTAGGGCCTTTAGATCATCCTGACTATTCTAGTTCCAATGAAGTTGTTTCATATTGATGTTCTCATTGTGGGCATACTTTTCATGGCCCAACATAGGATCGTATTTGAGATAATTTCTTGGATGAGGTTAGTATGAATTATTTTTTAATATTTTCATTTCTTATGTATTTAATTTTGAAATTAACAAATATTCGACGAACATAACTTTAAATTGTTTGTAACTATCTTTTATTTTTTTGGCATGTACAGGTCCTAATAGATGACACACCTACCTTCACGTGGGAAGGAATCTCTTCTCTTGAGATAGATGCAACAATTCCTACAACATGTTCCATAAGGGATACTCACACCCATGTATTTGTGATGTTACATTATTGCAAATCGTTCATATGCATCATATGACATGCATTCTCTATTTTTCTTTGTGCCTAGAAAATATTGATCTCAGCTTATGGTTTTGTGAACATATGTACATTTTTGAATAAAGTATATCAATAATGATTCACTTCTTGAGCCAACTTATTCATCTTATTATTATAATTGAGTAATTTAGAGAAACTCCTTACAATATATCAAAGGGGTATGCAAAGGATTTTTGTTGTTTTTGAACCATGAACTTGGATTGGTTGTTATTTAGGTTAATATGAATATTTTTATGTATGGAGTGAACACACACACACACACACACACACACCAATGCAATTCTAAAATTAGGAAAACAATCATAATTTTAGGGCCAACGAACTTCCCAAAAGTGAAAAAAATAAATATATTAAATAACTTTTCCCTATCCACACGATTGTAAAATACACATAAGTTATCTAAAGACACGGTCAACTTAGCATATAAAATGTTTACCACCAAAAACTGTTGTTGTATATACAAAGTAATAAAAACATGCTTTTCCATTCGTTGGATTTGGATATTTTTACCATTTTATATGCATTAATGAAATCACACCAAAGCATGAAAAAGACTGTAGAAGATTTTTTTTGTTCGCTAAAAAATCTCATGTCAAAGGATTCCATAGTAAACTAGGACTTTTGTTGCACCTTGAAGGATTGTAGGCACTTTGGTACCTTTAAGGTCCACACATAGACCCAATATTTATGTGCCAAATTAGTGATTAATCCATGGATGAAAAGGACTAGGATTAGAAGGAACTCTTGAGGAATTGCAATGCTCTTGAATTGCCACCATGGGAAAAAAACATTGTAAGGTCTTGCACTATAATATATTATAACTGTGTCTACTATAGTCAAGATAAAATGTTCTTTTTGTCCCAAAGCATATGGAAGTTCTATGAGACTATAAATATCTTCCTAGTGAGATTGCTCATTTAGAATTGGTTTATCCCTTAATAAATATTATGTTTAGTGAACTCTTATTTTGAAATAGGATGGTAAGACCTTGGTCAAGGTTCCTTAGATCTTGTCCCTTAGGTTTTATGGGGAAAGTATTATCTTTTCCAATAACATATATGACAAACAATTAAGGGGATAAGTTATATCCCTAGAGTTAAATGAAAAATTTGGGATATCCAACCCTTATACGTTGGTTGATGGTCATTGATGGAAAAAACTAGTCATTAATTGGTGACTCACACACCTATTTGTTCAAAATCATCCTCGTCATTAGTGTGGTCTCTTAAAATTCTTAAGAACATTTTATGTTTTTTTTTTTAATCTTTCTGGATAATCTTGTATAAGATGGGTTGATTCAATTGTGCCCAAGTTATCTCTATTACCATTCTTTAAAGAGTCTCACTTTCATGGGATAAAATCCCTTTGGTTGTAGAGTCTTAGGATTCTTGGAGCCTTTCTATTTTGAATCATTTTTTAATGTTAAAGAGAAGCAATATTAATATTTTATTTATAAAGTCATGGACACTTAAATATAAGAAGAACACTTGGCTATTAAGGTTGTGCAATATGTGGAAGCTAATGTTAGAGTTCAAAAAATATTTTTATTGCCATTTGTCATGAGAGTTTTTATTTTTTAGGAGACTTACTCACCTGGTTGCTCATAATGATCCTTGTCGTTAATGTGGTATGTTAAAATTCTTAAGAACGTGAACCTAGTCATGAACATAGTCAACTTGGAAGGATTTATTACACTATGATTTTAACTGATGTAGGGATGAAGTTAATGGCTTAAGACACCACCTTGATATTTTTGAGAAAGGACAAAAGAGTTAGGAGAGGGAAAATTTGAGAAATTAATAGAAAAAGAGAACAAAATCGACAAGTTAATAGAAGATATCAAAAAATGATGGCAAGTCCTAATATGTCTGAGAAACAATGACGAGGATGAAACTTAAAAGATAATTAATGATCATAGATAAATGGCAGAGTCATTGTTTGCACAACCCTTCGTCCACCAAATATTGTTGCTATTCCTAGCATCACCAAACACAAGTTACAATAGATATTAAGATAACATGAGTTATCAAAATTGAGATACCTAAATATGATGGACTACACAATCGAAATGATATCATGTGGTTTAATAAAATTGAGGGGATTTTTTTCTATCAACCCTCCTAATAATGAATTATAGAAGATATCAATGACATCCTTATACTTGGAAGGTGATTGTTATGATTGGTTCACAAGGTGGTTAAAGAAAACTAGTGCTTTCTTAGTTAACTGAAAAATGTTCATAACAGATCTTCTTAAGAGATTTCACGATGATGAAGAAGATGACGCTTATAATAGGTTCACCCCTTTATAACAAACATGGACAATTAATGAATATAACCATGAATGGAAAGTCCTAACAATTAGACCTCTTGATATTATAAACAATACACAAATAAAAATGTATATTTTAAGGTTAAAACCCATTATTTGTAGTGATATAAGGCTATCAAGACTTAAGAAATTAGTTGAATATATAAGTAAGGAAAAAAATATTGAAATCAAGCTCATTAGTAAAAAATAGGTGGCTTTTGAACCTCCAAAGTGTTGGAGTTACTTCACACACACCTAAGATTTCTTTTTCCTAAGGTTTTTCCTTTTTTATTAGTCATAATTAGTCATTATCGAGTCTCCTATATTTTAGGGGAGAATAGTCCACCTGGAGAATATTCTCTTTCAGTTGACACTTCAGTTTGACTAGTTGAGTTGAGTTTATATACTGCATTGGTTTTGTCACCATGCAACATTGG
>JASDQU010304867.1:0-13683 GCA_032191745.1 Picea mariana
TATTTACAAGTTGGGGGAAACAGGGTGTTACCGAGAGTGAGTGGCAAAGATTACCCCTATAATACTTTTCCAAGCATCTATAGATTTTTGTGTATATGGGGGTTTCTTGAGTACCACTTGGCCCCCTATGGTGCTAGTACTTTTGGAGCTTCGAGCTTAGCTACCCTTCCCTTACGTAGAATCCCAACTGTCAATTATGCCCCCCGTATGTTGACTATGAGTTTTTAACTTTAGTTTCCATTCCTAGGTATCATAGAGATGACTGCGGGGGGATTTCTGCGGTACCTGAGGCATAAATTGCATCACACTTTTAATACCCCTTGAGGGTGCCCCATGTTCGTGTGGATTACTTACAACATGAAGGGATATTACATGGAGGTTAGGGTAACTTTTTATCACTCCTTCATTCATCAGTATTGGGACTTAATCAACTCATGTCGATTTTTGGAAGGTCCCTTTTTCCACTTTTTCATTACTATGGACTCAGGACCTAATCCACCTAGGAATTTTTTTGGAAAAGTTGTTTATCTGTGATGTTTCTCTTAAGACTTTTAAGTGGGGTGCTACTTTATGTAGTTATCCTTAGGTTGTGTCTATAGCACCAGTTTCAAATTGTTGATTCAAGGCAGGTGACCAATTTCTTTTCCGGTTAGGAAGGATCCATGGTCTTTCTCTTGAAAGCGTGGAGTCACCTCCTAGAAGGTGTGAGTTTTTATACCACTGGTTTTCCAGTGTTAGAGTGTGAGACTTTTTCAGACGTGGAAAATCCCACAAGGGATGAACTTGTGAATAATAATGTCATGGATAAAGTTCATGAGGATACCAACCAAGGGACCCCTTCCCAAAGGGATTCTTGTGATTTTACTTTCTTTGGAAACATTGGTGCCCCCTTGATGGCCACTTTGAACATTTATGGGTTGATTGTAGGACTATCAGTTTGTTTGTGGACAATTTTGAATGTCTTGAATGCTCTTGATGCTTCTCAAATAAGCACCTTATGTCATGGGCATCGAATTGATGTTGATCCTTTACCCCCCTCATTAGAAAATTCTACTTCTCCTACTTCTACCTCATCCAATGAAAGTCTAGCTACTAGTAACCATAATCTAAAAGGAAGAGGAAGAGGAAGAATAAGAAGAAGGCAGCACCAACCTCTGCAAGTCATGTTGGAGACAAGTCACCAACCTTTGCTAGTCACATTGGAGAGATGCAACCAACCTCTGCAAGTTATGTTGGGGGCATAAGTCCAGTCACTGCAAGTCATACTAGTGATAGTTCACCAACCTTTGTGAGTCATGTTGGAGATCAACACCTATCCTCTATAAGTCATGTTGGAAGAAACCTACCAGCCACTATGATGCATGTCTGGGGCATGGGTCTAGTCACCACTAGTCATACTAGAAAAACATCACCAACCTCTGCAAGCCATGTTGGATACATGCAACTAGTCATTGCTTGTCATGTTGGGAGAAAGTCACCGATCTCTACTAGTCTTGTTGGGGGGGGAATTCCAGTACTTGCAAGTCGTATGGAGTTAACAAACCAACCATTGTTAGTCATGTTGGATATAATTCACTGACCACTGCAAGTCATGTTCGAGATAAGAAACTAGCCAATGCAAGTCATGTTGGGAGTGAAAAACTAGTCATTGCAAGCCACACTGGCGATGGGCAACCAACCATTGTGAGTCATGTTGAGGGAAATCCACCAGCCAATGAAAGTCATGCTAGGGGCATTGATACTATTAGGAAACCTAGACGAATAAGACGTAATCCCAAGTTCCCTTGTAAGATTTCCAAGGGATATCACCTGACTCATCTATGCCCAACTATTCTTGTGGTATGAAGACCGTGGTCCTTATCTGAAGGCCCTTCTAGTCTTGAGTCACCTTCCATTTCCCAACAACCTCTTCAACCATTGGTTGATGAAGTGGTTGCGCATACGTAATATTCAGATGATCCCACTCTTCTTTTAAAGGGTGATGTGTCTCTTGACCATTTTGTCTTACATCCTATTCAACCAGTTGTTGAGAAAGTGGTTGAGCTGATGCAATATTCGGTCGATCCCACCCTTCTCTTGAGGATTTATGTGCATATAAATAACATTTCCAATCCAGTACCTTCTGAACAAGGGGAATTTTCTCTCACTTCAAGCATGCTCCCTTCGAATTCGAGGATGGTTTCCATTGATTGTGGTAATCTTGTTGATCCTCGCCTTACTTATTTTGTGCCCTTCAAAATAAGGGTTGAAGCTAATTCAAAAATAATTTATCGATGTATTTTAATGAAGGATCCTCTACAAGTATTTTATCCTCCCTCAGTTGACAAGTTTTAGGTTCTCCCATGCATGTGTTAGCTACTAGTGAGATGTTGGATTTCGAAAAAAGACCTAGTGAATATCTGTGTATTCTTCCTCAATTTTCTATCATGTTAGGTGGGAAGACTGTCCTAGTTGATATGTTAGTGGTGCAAGACCATTTAGATTTCAATATTCTTCTTGGGCATGATTATGTGTATGCTATGAATGTTGTGGTGCCTACGCTCTTTTGTGTACTTTACTCACAATGAAATCATTGTCACTATTGATCAAATTTCATTTGATAATCATCATCCTAATTTGAATTTAGCTTAGGTTACCCCTTGGTATGTTCCTAGTATTTGAGTTGAATCTCCCCTACCACGAGTGAATTATGTGGCATCATATCCTCAATGTTCAATTGCTTATGGGAAGGAACCTTTACAGTCATGTTTGCCTTCTTGAGAGGAGGTCTCGACAATTGATCATGTGGTTTATCCAATGGGAGCACAGGAGCCCTTGCTTCCCCCTATTGGCCCGAGTGATCTTGAGTCCCCGCTTGAGTTTAATCTTTTTGTTTGTGAAACCTCGAGCCATTGTATTTGTGAATCTACGAGTCTCTATTTACATGATTTATTGGATGTTGAATTTCCTTCAAATGAAGCTATCCTTGAAACCATGATTTCGAATGGTAGACCATGGGAAGTTACGCATCGCATATTTTTCTTTCTTCCATAATTGGAAACTTTATAGGTTGATTACTGAATAATCCATTGGCCTGAGCCTAGTAATGGGCTCTACTTGGAGAATTACTATCCATAAGCTGCAAGGTTATGTGGTGATTTGTACCATATTATACTTTTAGGGTTTTTTTTTCAAGTTTTGTCTTCCATAACACATATTATTATCATAGTTTTATATATTGGATTTATTAACTTCTGGGTGAGTGTGTTGATCTTATATAAAGGACCTTGGAGATGTTTCTCTTTGGTATTATTATTGTGTCGACCTGTTCTCATAGGTAATGATCTCAAAAATGGCATATATGTTAGATTTTTCCATCCATTCATTTTTCATTATTCGTTTATTGGTTCATTTTTCCTTAGGATTGACCCCACTGAGTTGCGACACAAAGCCTTATTTGGTGTTTAGAAGTGTTGTAATTCATGTGGTAGAGCCTACCATTCATGGGTGCCCTAGTTGGAATCTTGTTCGGAGCTTGACACCCATGCTGAAGTACTTTCATAGGATCATGATCCATATTTAGTCTTTCCATGACTTTGCATCGAAGCCTCACAACTTATTTTCATTGTTAATATGGCTAATACCTCACGGGGATCCCAAATTTATGTGCTAAATTGTAACACTGCATGGAATTATGTTGCTTGCACTTTTGAGACTAATGTCACCTTCAACTTGTTGTCGTATAGCCTGTTTCTTATGCATTCTCTTTAATTGTCTACCCTTGCTTTTATTTCCTTTGTGACTTGACACATGTATCCTTGGAGGAAACTTTCCCCTGAGTGTCCATATCATGCATGTTTTCCTTACATTTGACATAGGTATGATCCATGCGCTTGTAACTAATTTTCTTGTCCACGACACTCTTATTTTTTTTATGATTTAATAATATGGAAAAGACAAAAAAAATCAACTATAAAAAAAGAGGATGGGAAAGAGGCATGTCTTTAGTATGTTTGGCAGTAGTTATGTTTCCTTTGAACAAAGCACTAAGTTTTGAGTCTTCATATCAACATATTGGGCTTATTATGGAATTATGAAGTTGAACTATGTTCTTTGAGTCTTTACTCCTACGACTGGTTATCCTTTCAGTCACTATGGAGATTATGTCGATTCCTCTAGTGTTGCAAACTCATGTCATCGTTCACTTTTGAGTCTATGTTTCCCAAGTCACTTTTTGTGTTGTGCTTTTGTTCAAGGGAAGTTTCAGCCTATGCCGGCCACTCCTCATAATTCTTGACTTTACATGTTGGACTTCCCATATGTCAAGTACTTCTTAGAATCATCAAGAATCCTTGTCTTGTACTTGTGACAGTATGGAAGTTCCCCATTGACTTCTTGCTAGTGGGTCAACTCTTATCAACTATGACACATTGCTTTGAGAGTTTGACCTACAGTAGCACCATGGGCCTATTTACATCATTGATAGGTTACCTTACACTTAGTAGTTGACAATCCATCATTGGTTGTTGACTGAGCAGTTTCCCTTGTGTTCGACGTCAATACCTTATTCACACTTTGGGATTCGTGTAGTACCTTGGGTTCCATTTTCCTCATTGGTGGAATTCCTCACCTATGTTAGTGGTTTTCATTATTGCTCATTACTTTGAGGGTCTCTTCCATGCGTTATTCCATCTAGTGCATGTGAGAAATGTACTCATTTGTGTGTTCGTTCAATCTTTTGTCTAAGTCCTTCAAAATATTTGACCTTCTGTTGATTCTCATGTTGGATGATGGGGGATGCCTTAATTCTGTTATAGCAAGATTTTCCTCACCATTGCTATCTTGCACAAAGGGCCTTTTTCCATTTCCCTATGTAAACTTATCAACCCCCTTTTGATAAATCTAGAGCCAAAATTATATATTTTTCCACATATACACTCCCTAACTGCTATACAAGATGCGTATACGCTTGGTGCCCCACTACAACTCGTGTATATCGGGATTTGTACAAGAAAATACAAAATGAGGTCGGGTTTCCATGTCACGACAAAAGATCTCTGATCTTTGGCCTTCCATATACTGGAAACGTTCCGACTCGGCCCTTCAGTTGCATTATGGAGGCTATAAGAGCACAATTTTGAGCTATGGAAAAGGAGGAGGATGCATTCAACTTTGAGAGCAAATTTACTCTGGAGAAATTACTTCATATTGAGNTATGAACACAATGTTCAGCCCCCAAGATCTTTCCTTATTGTCGAGAGGACCTCATTACCTCTTTGTTATGAGCTTGCCTTTGGTGGAGGATTGAAGTGGTGGAGACCCAGTTGGAAGGAACTTGGTTTCTCGGTTTCGAACCGTGCCGACACAGAAGTCTGTAATGTTGATACTTATGTTGATCAATTATTAATAGAAATACTCATTTCTCGTCCTATCAATACCTTGCAAATATATTATTATTATCCATGGGCATGTTTGTAATGTTTATTAATGGATTGTGCTATCTGATGTGATAACTCATTTTATATATTGTCATTATATACTTGCATCGCTTGTTTGTTGAGAACTTCTTGTAGGTGTAAAGCTTTGGGTCAAAGTGCTCAACGGTGGAACGACATCAAACGATTGGATCGAGGTAGGATTCTTCCTCGTATTGCAAATTAGTTTATATAGCACATGTTGGAATTGAGTTGATTTCTGCAGTCATACCTGTCTGTTGTGGTTTACCCTTGGCCATAGAGAGTTTTTCCCTTGTAACATAATTGGCAACTCCTTTGGGGATACAATCTTCCTTCTAAGGGTTGAAGTATTTTTTCTTCTTACATTGCTCTTTTTCCTTTGTATTTATTGTCGTATCATAGTTGGACAGAGTATGTTCACTCTGGGTTTGAGTTTTTCAGCTTTTTACCCTTGCCTAGCCTTGTTTTAAAAGATATATGCCCTTTTTGCCTTGATAGCTGCGTATACACGCTTGTTGTCCAATTGCAAGAGGCGTATATACACCCTTTTCTCTTGAACAGTCACATATACCACTTCCCCTTGTTTGCTTTCTTGGTTTAGTGACTGTTGGGTAGGTTTTGACGATCACTGAGCCTTCTTAGGTCTCTGTGGTTCCTGTTGAGATTATCTGGGATGACAGGAAACATTTTTGGAGTTGAATTTTTGGGCAGGGTCTTTCTCTTTGTTTTCCGTTTTTTATTTGTCCTTGGTAGTTGGGTTGTCTTCTTAGTTGCTTGGTATTCTGCTCGAGTGATTTCTTTTATACACAGTAGAAGCTATATATCAAGTTGCTTATCAGTCCATGCATTTTCTTTTTAATACACTGAAAATACAAAAAAAAAGGTATTTTGCATTGGTTGGTATTTTTGTCTTGGAACCTTTATCATTAGCTTAGCACATTTAGCGAAAGATTGTATTTTACTTCTGAGTTGCAGAGTTAAAATTGAAGATTGCATTGTTTTTATTTAGCATATAATTCACTGAAAAGTTAAACTTAGTCTTTGCATTATATCTATTTTTATTTTCATACAGATTCATAACACCATGAGTTTCATTTCCATACCTTTTTGAGTAATAACGACCAATTAAATTTATGCTTTAAACTAAAATTGATTAGTAACGATTTTATTGTTTAGGGTGCACAAACTAGCCTAGGATTTAGTGCCTTGGAATAGGATTTTGTGAGTAAACTTCTCCAAGGCAATTAAATCAACATATGTGTCTGAGACAGGGAGTTGAGAAATCCATTGTGTAATTGGTAATATCAGGAGGCTCTGCTCACACCAGAGTTAAGCATGAGGTCACACGAAGTTTGTTGAAGGGATAACCCCTGGATACTCACCTAGCGTTAGAGATATTTCTGTGGATTCATTCGTATTTGGGGATCTTGTTAGTATCCATACCTCTATGAGAGGTGATACTTTAAAGGTTTCGAGCTTTTCTACCCTGCCCATACGGTAATCCAAACTTACGACTGTTCGCCTGTGCATCGGTTATACAGTGGTTGATTAGTTGCTTGACTTAGGTTTCTCATAGGTTACTTGCAGGGGTTATTTTTCTTGTATCCTGAGTCAGATAGGGGTCGGACAACACACAACCTTTATGGAAGATTACCTCTCCGGGGGGATCTGACCGACTGGTTGTTAAGCCTACGAGGGCCCTTATAACTGATTTTGTTACCTCCAAACTTTAGCAGGGAGTCTAAGCTCCCTCCTGGATGAGGCATACCTTCTTTAGTGAGGGAGTCCACTCAACCACTTTAGCCCGTTTGCATGCATATTGGTCGTTTGACTTTTTGGTATGCTCTTTGATTACTAGTTGGCCCTAGGACTCTAGTTTTTGGTTTCATTATCATGGACAATGGAATGCCTTTTACTCCTCCATTCACCGCTACCCCCCCCAATGATGCTTCCTCATTTCATGGGGGCAAACCCTTCTATTTTTTACAATGGTATGCACGATTACAATGCTCAATCCACACCTTGGGTCTCTAGTCATTTTTTTGTTGATATGCCTTCCCACGTGAAACCCCCTCCCTAGTCTACTTATATGAATCCTAGCATTGGACCCGGGGGCACCATCGCTCCCATGCCCACATCTTCGTTTAACATGAGTCGTGTTCCCATGGGAGGTTGGAACCTTCCACCTTATGGATCCAATACTAGCTATGCTCTTTCAGGATCCAGTGCTTAGATGGGTGCTTATTACACCTCACCCATGTATCTTTCATCTTCCATGTCGGTCCCTTTAAACATTTTTTCTGCACTAGGTCCTCAAGTACCCCAAGGTCTTCCGTATGAGGAGAATAAATTTTATAATTTGGGCTACCCTCCTTATGGGACACCCTCACAAGGGGGAAACATATATCCTCACTCGAATAATTCTTATCCTACCTCGGTCTTTTTGTAGACCTCAGTGATGATGCCCGTCCAGACCTCTTCAGACCACCTTGGCATAAACCACCATGTTTCTGGGCCAGGACATGGAGTATACCAGGATCCTTTCTGGCCTGCAATGTTTCAGAATCAATCTTTTCCGGGACCTTGGAATCAAATACCGCAATCTATCACTAGCCCAACCACTGTAAGCCACACTAGTGCACCATTGCCCACCTCTACTAGTCATGTTGGGGATGAGTCGACACTTTCTACAAATCATGTCGACAACTCGCTTCCAACCTCTGCCAATTATTTTGGGGGCACCATCGTTTTCACCTTGGATCATAGTCGTGTCATGTCTCCAACTCCTATTCATCATACAAGAGACGACTCTCTTTCCTCGGCCAGTCCCATCGAGAAACCTAAACGTCTTAGATGTAAGCCTAAATTCCTTTGTAGGACTTGAGAAGGAAGCCATCTTACTCGCTTGTGCCCAGTGACTGTCGGGATACTAGAGGCATGGGGCTTGCCCAAAATCCCTTCGAACTCCAAGACACCCATAGTTCCTCCTCACTCCACTTTACCTTTAACGATACCGACGGTCTCACCGCCGAGAGTTTTCTCTGACCTCACCCCCTCCACGAAGGGTGAAGTGTCTCCTACCCCCATTACCATGCATCTTATTCAACCTATAATTGAATAAGTGACCACGTCGGTACCATTTATGGTCAAACTGACTCTCCTTGAAAAGATTGATGCACCCTCCAGTCACGTCATCAACATTCCAAGACTTCCCCCTTCTGAACACAAGAGATTCAATCTCCCTCCGAATAGTCTCTCTCCGAGTTCCGATGAGGTCCCATTCGACTGGGACGACCTGACGAGACATCCCATACCCCCACCTATGTTTGTTCCATAAGAGACATTATTCAAACCATAATAGAGACTATGTACTCAATTAGCACTTTCTCCTCCTCGACTTGGAGAGCTTTGGGCTTTCCAAAACGAGTCTTAGTTAAGCTCTTTTCTGACTCGTTATTAAAAATTGGAAAGATCATCAAGTGATTTGTTCCTTTCACACTCATTAAAATTGGATTTGAAAGATCATGAGTCTTAGTTAAGCTCTTTTCCGACTCGCTAGCAAAAATGGAAAAGATTGCTGAGTGAACTTGTCATTTTCACACTCGTAAATTGGATTTGAAAAGACGTCTATTTGGCACAAGTTTACCCCTTTTTCACACCAAGTATACTAAAAGATATAAAAAAGGACATTTTTTGGTGTTAAATTGCGATTGCATCTCATGCCCTTGCTTGCGGTATTGAGCCTTTAGCCGGTTCTCGCTTTGCGTTATAAACCATGGCCCAAGTAGTTTTCATCCTCAACCAAGCAGAGCCTTGTTTATATCCTTCGCAATTTGGCACCCTATACCCTGTAAGGAACATCACCCTGAGTGTCCATTTCCTGCATGCATTTCTTTGCATTGAGCATAGATACATTCCACTGTTGGAACTAATTTTGCTTACTTGCGACACTCGTTCCCTCCTCTGTATCATAGCATTCACTTGTTATGAAAAAACAAAAAAATATGGGCGAGAAGGGAGTACTATATTATAATTGGTAGCAGTCGTGTCGCCTTTGAATAGAGCACAAAGTTATTGAGTCCTTGCGTCATCATAATTTTGGGTTTAGCATGGCCTTAGGAAGTTGATCTCCTTACAAAATTTTCTCTACCGACTGGTTAATCTTCCTGTCACTATAGAGAACATTATGGATGCCTCCTGCATCTAGTTGTCACATCATTAATTCTATGTTGTCGGAGTCCATCATATATCTCATGCTCTTGTTCAAAGGAAGTCTATCAACCTGTGTCGGCCACTCCTCAAAAATCTTGACTTTGCATGTCGACCATACCCTTAGTTTGTCTCAGAATCACATGATACTTTGGTCTTATGATGCACCCTGGCCCTACTTTCATCATTGGTAGGTCACCTTGAACCCAACAATTGACATTTCATCATGGGTCATTGACTGGGTGGTTTCCCTTGTGTGTGACGACAAGACATCTATTCACACTTTGGGATTCGTGCAGTGTCTTGGATGCCATTAGCCTTATTGATGGTTTCCTCGCCTTTGTCAGTAGTTTCCATCATTCATTGTTATTCAGAGGGTCTTTTGGTGTACCTCTTGCATTTGGCACACACGAAAGACTCATAGGGTCGTTGGTTCGTGAACATGTTCTTCGTCCAATCTCCACCAAATCATGAAACTCCTTCTTTGTTCCTCGTGCTGACTGATGAGAGATGCCTTAATGCTCTCCTTTTAGCGAGTCTCTTTCTATTGACTTCAGCTCATGTATTCTGGATACGAGACCTAGAGTTTTATGAGTACCTTGAGGCTTGCAGTCATTAGTGGCAGGCTCTCTCGCCATTGACAGATGGGAATACATCAATGTCTCCTGATCAATGGATCTCTCAAGTGTTCGACACCAACTCCTTTATTCAAATTTGTAGAGATGTACTCGATGCCTTGATACCTACTTTCATCATTGGTAGGTTGTCTCACGTTTGTTAATGGTATACCTCAATGACCGGTAATCAAACGATGTCTCATCTTGTTCGACCTCAACTCATTCAATCACATGATGTAGACTTGCACCAATGGTAGATTGTATTGAAGACTTGAAGACATCACTTTGTAGACGCAGCTTTCCTGAGCTGTGGCTTCCATTTCATTGGACTAGTACCTATTTGACTTCAATGATCATGGGAGATTATATTGTACTCTATGGTATACAGATATCTTCAGATTCATTTTTAGACTGGTTTCATTGGGCCTTGTTCATGACTATGAAAACTATTGGCATGTAACCGCATTTATACTTTCCTACTCATGGCCATGAACAATTGTTGGTATATTTTCCGCATGGATCTGCATTGTATTCCTGGCAGCCATGTATGCAAAGTCAGTACATAATGTAATGAGCATTTGAGTTCATCCAGCCGGTTCTCTACCACTCCATTTCTGGGTTATTTATAATGTATTTCGGCCATCGCAGATACTCCTCTGATCTCACACATTAGGGGGCATCTATTATAGAAAGATTTTCCTCACCATTGCTATCTTGCATAGAGGGACTTTTTCCATTTCCCTATGCAGACTTATCAACCCCCTTTTGATAAATCCAGAGCCAAAATTATATATTTTTCCACATATACGCTCCCTAACTGCTATACAAGATGCGTATATGCTTGCTGCCCCACTATAGCTCACGCATATCGGGATTTGTGCAAGAAAATACAAAATGAGGTCGGGTTTCCATGTCACGACAAAAGATCTCTGATCTTTGGCCTTCCATATACTGGAAATGTTCCGACTTGGCCCTTCAGTTGCATTCTGGAGGCTATAAGAGCACAATTTCGAGCTATGGAAAAGGAGGAGAAAGCATTCAACTTTGAGAGGAAAGTTACTCTGGAGAAATTACTTCATATTGAATCTGCATCCCTTTGTCCCTCAAGTCTGAACACAGTGTTCAGCCCCCAAGCTCTTTCCTTATTGTCGAGAGGACCTCATTACCTCTTTGGTATGAGCTTGCCTTTAGTGGAGGATTGAAGTGGTGGAGACCCAGTTGGAAGGAACTTGATTTCTCGGTTTTGAATCATCCCGACATGAAAGTCTGTAATTTTGATACTTCTGTTGATCAATTATTAATAGAAATACTCATTTCCCGTCCTATCGATATCTTGCAAATATATGATTATTATCCATGTGCATGTTTGTAATGTTTATTAATGGATTGTGCTATCTGATGTGCTAACTCATTTTATATATTGTCACTATATACTTGCATCGCTTGTTTGTTGAGGACTTCTTGCAAGTGTAAAGCTTTGGGTCAAAGTGCTCAACAGTGGAACGACATCAAACGATTGGATCTAGGTAGGCTTCTTCCTTGTATTGCACATTAGTTATATAGCACATGTTGGAATTGAGTTGATTTCTACAGTCATACCTGTCTGTTGTGGTTTACCCTTGGCCATAGAGAGTTTTTCCCTTGTAACAAATTCCCTCCTTCCAAGAGATCTCTTCCCATCGATTTCGTCTCATTTTCTCTAGGATCAGGATCTAGAGTATTTATTAGTACCTTGCATCTTGCAGTCATTAGTTGTAGGCTCCCTCACTATTGACAGTGGGAATACATCAATGTCCTGTGATTGATAGATTCTACAAATGTTCGACGTGAGCTCATTTATTCGCACTTGCTATGATGTTCTAGGTACCTTGACATCCATTATCATTATCATTGGGTTGTCTCATGTTTGTTAATTCTATACATCAATGACCAATAATCAAATGATGTATCACTATGTTCAATTTCAACACATCTATTTGCATGGTGTAGACATGTACCATCGACAATTTTATTTGAAGACCTCGGGTCTGTAGTAGCAAATCGCCTATTTTATGTTGTTTCCTGAGTTGCATTGGACAGTACCACTTCCTTCCAATGACTTTGGTACTTGTGGAGGATTATTTTGTACATCTCTTGTTTCTAGATATCATCCTATGATTTTGATACATAGGTCCATTATGTATCTCTTGCATGGCTATGATCTTTTTTTTTTTTTTAACTAGCGGAATCAACAACTAGTTGGACACGTACTCGCGTGAAACAGGGTCATGTTATCCGACTGCTACCACTATAGCCTCTAGGTGTGCCCAGGATGCCCCATACATGACACACAAGGTAATATGTGGTTTCAAACCGATGTCTTCAAATAATAGAGTTCCTTAATAGTACGCTCCATCACTGACTTCCCTACAACCCGAGGCGCTATGATATCTTTTGACATGGGTCCACTATATACTTATTTTTGTGGCCATGATCACTGCTTATACACATATTTTATGGATCCATAATGTATTCTATTTGGTAGCCATGCTTTTTTCACTCCTGAGCATGGGTATGCCCACCTCAGGAAGAGAGGATTCTTACTTTTTTTCTGTTGTAGGTCCTACTCTAGACTAGTTTTTAGCAACCTCTACCTGGGCTCATTGCACTCACCTCCTGGATTGCATAATGTATTTCGACCATCAGTTTCTCTTCTAACCTCACACATTAGGGGGCATCTATTATAACATCATTTTTCACCCCATATGCATGTATGCCCTATATACCTTATTCATATACCCTTTCCCTACTTGCAAACTCAATCCCCCTTTATTCCTCCTCAGAAATTACTAAAAAAACTCATGTTTTGAGATGTACACGCCCTATCAATTATGCAACATGTGTACATACATAGGTTTCCCTTTATCAACCCCTGTATACATACATTTGGCTCAAAAAAATATAATTTTGCTAAATTTCGGGTGGGGTTTATGGGTTCCTCTAGTTCCTAACCCCATATTTCTCGTGGATAACTACTCTAACCACTTGTTTGAAATAAAAAAATGCACCAAGGGGTACACCCAAGATCATGATGTCATTTAGAACCGGTATGATAGACATTTATTACCCAGTCTGCAAGTCCCTTATCACGTCTCCATGAATTATCCCCTCCAGGTCTGGAAACCCCTATTTCCAACAGTCTTTTCTCCTTTTATCTTGTAATAAAGAGACTGCTTCTCTTTTTTGTACTTGTTTGAGCGAAGGAGTTGGAGGTTGAGATGATCATCATTGGCTTGGGTGGAGGAACCTAGATTCTGGTTTGTGAGCAACGCCGCAACGATTATAGGTTGTAACATTTCTTAACTTTGTTGTTAAATCAATAAAGAACTCTCTTTCACGTCCACCTTTGTGTGTTAGTTTATGATTATTACATTTGGGCATTT
>JASDQU010304868.1:0-13674 GCA_032191745.1 Picea mariana
TGTGTATCAACTCTAAGACCCCCTTTTCTCTTGTAGCACCAGATGGGAATCTTACTCAATTTTGTTTACCATATATGAAATGTTCATAGAAAAAAAAATCCAGAGCGCAATTATACATACCTTCAACCATACCTTTACCATGTAGTGTTCAAAGGCCCTTTTCTTCAATATGCCCAGTCTTTGATGCCACAACATGGTCTTCTTTTCTGGGATAGTATTGATCTTGTCTCCTTCATTTCTCTTCTCATGGACAAAAAAATTATTGGACCCATTAGTATAAGTGCTTCCTAACAAATTGTATAGATTTCCACACCAAACTCCCCTCATTAACACCATTTCTCCTCGTACCATCTTCCAAGTGTTCTTTCCAAATACAGTAGTCACTCTTGCATCATCCAAATTTCTTATAGATATTAGGCTCCTGGCTAGTTTTGGAATGTGAAGAACCCCAGGGAGTGTTCTAATCCTTCCATCTTTTAGCAACAACTTAACCCTTCCATGTCCCATGATTTTTGTTGTCTAGTCATCTCCTAGGAATACATCACCACCATCATATTTTTCATATTGAGAGAACCACTCCCTATGAGGAATCATGTGGTATGGCACACCTCAGTTGATCAACCATACATCATGGTTTGCATGTGTACCTATACATGCCAGGTAAACATCACCTCCTTCTTCAGTGGAGGTTTTCGTCTCTGTGGAAGAGGTACTATCAGATCCCTTTGGTTTTTCAACCTTCTTAGACTTGCAACCTTTCTTATAATGACATGTTTTACCACACTTCCAACATTTCCTCAAATATTTTCCTAGAGAATTAGATCTACCTGTATATTTAGATCTCCCCCCCAAATACTTACTAGGATTCTTGTCTCGGGTATGAACTCTTACAAATAAAGCATCTGTTCTATGACCATCCATGATTTTCTACCTCATCTCTTCAGATAACAAGGATGAAACTACATCCTCATACTTCAATGTAGATTGAGTGGTACTTCCTATTGCTACAACTAGATTATCCAAAGAGTCTGGCAAAGTACATAACAAAGTAATACACTTATATTCTTCTGTAATCGTAATATTAACAGAGACAAGTTGACTGACTTACCAGAGTATTAAAGGCATTTAGATGTTTTGTCATAGAATATCCATCTTCCATCCTAATATGATACAACTTCTTTCGAAGAAACAACTTGTTTACCAGGGACTTTGATTGATACAAATTCCCCAACTTATCCCATAGTTCCTTGGTTGAAGATTCTCCTAAGACATTCAACTACACCGAATCTGCTAGGCAGAGTCGAATAGTACTCCTTTCTCTTCTATCCAACTTCTCCCAATATTCCTTCGACATACTAGTAGGTGGTGTACTCATAGTTTGTTTACTAGTAGGTTGTGTATGAGTAGCTTGTGTGCTAGTAGATGGTGTACCAGTAGGCTATGTACTAGGATCCACAACGATCCATTGTTCTTTGTCTACAAGAAGGTCCTCCATCTTCAACTTCCATAGCTCAAAGTTTTTACCATTGAACTTCTCTATCTCAATTCTAGAAGATCTTTCCATTCCTCTTTCTGCACTCAAATCACCACTGTAAAATCTCCCACTAAACCCAGGTTTATCACAGAACCAAGATAAACTTGATCTATCAAGAATGACCCAAACGCTCAACAACAAAGGCATCCCTCTGAAGCAAAAATTAGCTCTGATACCACATGTAAGTTTTAAACCTGTGAAGTAAAGCAATGCATATATATTCTTAAGAAAAACATAATTTAATCAATGGCTCATACACAGAGTACAAACAGATTTTATATCGGAAACCCTCAACCAAGAAAACCTTTCTTATATTCATTATATCAAATTTCACCATTCACCATACAATATATACAATGTTTTTAGGTATTCCGTAGATACCAATACCCTAATCCCTTAATCCGGGATTAATTTAGAAAAATGCTAAAAATAGCAAAATCCGCTAAAAAATAGCAAAAACCACCCAATCGTCAAACGCAGTTATCGAATCTGACGTGCCCACACACACATATGCAAAGAATATATCACATACCCAACATCAAGAAAATAGTTACAAGCACATGTTGCAATAAAATATAATCTTCAACAATGCATTTGCTGATAATTAGTAGAACATCATGGTTTTGCAACAATGGGGCTTCTTTGAAACCAATTTGCACTTACGAAAAATGCCTTTCACCTTTCTATTTTCCCACTCTTTTATTCCATCTAGTTTCTCCTCTTGGTTACTTAATCATTTTTTTCCCGAAAATGCCTTGCTCCGCAGCTTCGCGGATTCATGCATTTCCAATGAATGATTCCCCTTTCTTTAAATTGACCCTCTATTGTTCCCTATCCCGCAACTAGCACCCAGAGTTCCACGATATACAAATTGACAGATGGGCTTGTGTGTTGGTTAGGCCAACATTTCTTAGTGCGTGGGCAGTCTTGCGGGTTCATAGATGCACTCGTGCTCTTTTACCACGACACCGACCAAACACTTCCCCATTCCATACCCATAAACTTCTCCAACCGCGAATTCCCGCTAGGCAGTCTCTACATTGGACTTTTGTTGTTCCATGGTCTGCGACAAATATTGTCACTTCCGTGGTATACAAATTTTCAACCATTCTTATATCATACCCTCTTCCATATTATGATCCAACTATCATGTCCTCTTCCATGGTGTACATTTTTTCACTGAAAACTTCTGAGAAATACAACTTAACCATGGGGTCCTCACATATTTAGTGGAACTAGTTTCACCCGATTTTGAAGCTCGTCCGTCCTCTTTCCATACTTTTCCATTTGTTCAAATTTCTTTGGTGGATCGTCGATTTGGTGGGTTGAATAAATATTCAGTTCGTCGTCATTGTTTCTTGTGCCTGCACCCATTTTCGATTAGCAGTTGGAAATTATATATAAGATCTTATTACTAAGCATGAAATTAGAAATTTCCCTATTACATACTTAGCCACTATGCCATAATTCCACAAATATACAAATCGACCGCTAAAAAGTTTTATATATATATACATATCTTGTTTCTAAATATGGAATTACTGGCATTTAATTCTAACAACTCATCATGCAGAAACCATATAGATTTTCATTGATGGGCGAAAGGCTCAAGGACATCTCGTATTGATGCACATTAAACCAAAAATTGTCRGGGGGATTATATGATCCCTTCCGAGTGTTCATTTCAAAATCATGAAATCTCGTTCACATGGCGTGGCCTTCACACATTCACGGAACCTCCATTCCTTAATTTCTCTTCGTCGTTCCCGCCACCTTCGCATTTCAAAATATGTAATAAATAAACTTTATCGCTAGTAGTTCATCATGCACCACCATTACAGATTGTCATTAATCAATGAAAGGCTCGAGGAGATTTCCCATTCATAAGAATTTAACCAAGATTTACCAAAAAGTTACATCATCAACTCTAACTGTTCATTTAAATCATCATTTGCAACAAAGAAACCTTCTCATAAACCTATCGAATCAGCTCGACAATATTTCTATGGAGATACAATGAACATCTTCGGGCACGAGGACTGGAAATTCCACTGGTTTAGGGCATATTCTTATTACTCAACCTTTGCCGTAGAGAACCAAGTAATTTGGACCTCTAGGGATTTCTCATGTAGGTTGTGTCCTTGAGTTTTTTGACTGTAAGGATCTGGTCTCTTGGTGCACTGATAAATTTATTGCAGAGAAAATAATTATTCCACTACGGGACGACTCTTCTGTTTCTTTGTCACCTCAGGTATTCTGCCAGATGCTAAAATTGTCAAAGCCAACATTGACGTTCAAAGGAGAAGATTGCAAATAGCTCCTAGCAAAGCATAATAACGGATTGGACCTCTCGCCCCTTTTTTTGGAAAACCCAAATCTAGTTCCTGAAGATATTACAAGCATGTAGGTTAGTTCATTTAGAAATCCATTTCGCGAAATTGCCTGGCTGTTTACAAGAATAACAGGACAAGAGTCCACAACTACTGTTTCCCACATGGCTCTTTATATTTTGTATTTCACGGTCAATGAACAAGCCAGTTTTGATTGGGGCAGGTTAATTTTCCATGAAATCTCTTCTCAATTGTCAAGCTACAAAAGGGAAAATAAATTTTATATGTCATCCTATTTAGCTTTTGCAATAGCACATTCCTATCAGTTTTTGCAATTGTCTCTATCCAAGAATGTCAACTGTGAATTCCACCCAGTAACGTTCTGATACCAGGCCTTGTGGAAGCACACGGCTTCCCACTGTTTTTATGAGGTTTTTAATGGCTTCCTGTCTGTTTTCAAAGTTTTGTTGTTAGGAGAAGATGATCCCTGCATATATGAACATGCAACTAGGTTTTTGGACAAGAAGGGGACACTCAAACATTTGGATAATTACACTGTCATAAGAATTTTTTGGCTCCATGGAACAACCTGCTCTCCTTTCATGTCACATTACAGACAAAATGTTTGTTGCAGAAGTAGCACGTCAATACAGCTATTGGTTCCATCTGTTCCAAAGGAAGAAAAAAAACAGTTCATTCCTCTGCCTTGGAAAACAGGAGAGTTTGTGTTGAAAAACGTAAAAAAAAATGACGATTTCGTAGCACATTCTAGCATATCCAACCTAATATATGTTGAAGACATAAGAGGATTTGACCCCTATGATATTTTTAGATAACATTTATAAACACTTGGCCTCGACGATTGTTTTGTAAATAAACACCTGCCCAAAAACATAGACAGTGGCAACAACGGTCCTGCCTCTGATGCCGACGAGGTACAGATAGTGCAAAGATGCACTAAATGGTACACACAAAAGGGGAAAGGCCCTAGTGACAAGAGTGTTCAATCCGCAAATAACACTCCAAAAAGTACTACATCATGAAGCATCACTCCAATGGACCATCATAGAAATAAAGAAATCTAGAGTTCTTCAAACAGAGGAGGAGATAACGACCCTCCTCACTCTAAAATTGTTAGTTCTCAGAAGCTTCCAGTAGAGGAGAAGAGCAAAAAAAATGTGGGGCATGCGGAAGAGCCAGAAATTCAGAGTGAGAACATGGAACTTGACATTGATCTGAATACCATGATCTTCTTCCTTGAACAGCCCGGAGACGCCATCAACCATATCGATCTAATGGACATATCCGTTATCGAAAATTTTGACGAAGATGAATCCTTCGTGTTCCATAGCGTTTTTTTTTATAGCCGGAACAAAAAATTGATAATTTAGAAAAAAAAATGTTAAAAATAAGAAAGGTAAATCTCGTTCAGAGGTTGACATTGCCAACATGAGACCGTCCCAAATATGTCAACTTCACACCATGACCAGAGAAGCACTTCATGATTCCATTGGAGGCATCAAGACTGAGAATGCCAGACTGAAGGACCGAATCAAGGAATTGGAAGATGCTTTCATTCCTATGCCATTGATTTTTGATCCTTTGTCAATAGCCATGCCTAGCACCCCTGCACCCAATGTAAAATAATCCTCCACCTTGCTCGCATCCTATAAAGGATATGTGGAGAACAATATCAAAAAAGAGTGGAACTCGTTACCGAGGCTTGGAAAATATCACAAACCATCACTTCCCTTGGAACCAGGGAACATAGCTTGCTCGAGCTTTTGCAAGTCGAATTAAAAGATGAATAAAATTTCTTTTTAAAATGGTCATCCCTTTTGGTAAGATTGTCAACAATATCATAGAAACAAAAAGAAGAGAAGAAGATATTCCATCAAAAAACTGCATCGTCCAATTGAATGCATGTTGGAAAGAAAAAGTAAAGAACTTGCATCTCATTGTTTAGTCTTGTTAACAAGCCATATCGAAGAAAGATATATTATTCACAAACCTGTCAAATATAGACTTAGCTGGGAAAACCTACAACTTCCAAGACCCCCACTTAATTGCAAACTCCTTTCCCTTAACCAAGAAAGAGTTTTATAAATAGGTTTCTATGTTTAATACCTTCTCTCTACAAATTTTTACAACATCCTTCAATTTGATCAAGCTCACGTCCATGACTGGCTAGTCAAATATGCAATAGAGAATGAGGAAATTCATCAGCCTCTCTCTAATGTTTCTATCAACTTCTAAGAATTAGAAAACGATATTTTCAACATAAAAATACAGAATGAGATCAATGTCTCCCCGATGAGAGGCTACATTGAAGCATGGCTCGAAAGGAAATTTAAATAGGCCACCGACAAAAGGCAACATGAAGTTGCCAGAATTCTAGCAGCCGTGGAGGACATCCTTGAAACCACAGTCATTGACGACATCAATGAAATGAAAGCCACAAGAAAATAGCCAAAGGGCTCATATGTACCCTCACTGTAAGTTTACTCATCACATCCTTCTTTGTTTATCAACCCACTTATTCCAGTTTATTAAATATAGATGTATAGGCAAACACTTATACCTTTCCATTTATTTTCTTTTGTAGCTATTGCACTCTATATTCTTTCCACAATCATGTTTCTTGTACATATTTATCTAATGGTCCTCGGGATCCCCAATCCTAGTTTACATGACAAACGCATTGAAATTCTGGTTTATATGTAACACACTTTAATTTTTTTGTAAATTTCAAAATTTCCAGTAGTATGTAACAAACTTTTATTTTTTGACAGATTTTAAATAAAAATGCATTTAAATTTTTATATGTTACAGACTCTATTCTTATCTTTCACCACTCTGTATGACAAATGCATTTAATTTTTAATATGTTCCATACTTTTATTCTTATCCTTCACCAGTCTATATGGAAAACACATTTACTCTTTTATATGTTATAGACTTTTCTTTTTTTATATATTTCAAAATAAATGGTGCTCAACAATGCAACCGTCATTTACTTATACCCCATGTTCACAAATGCATTTAAAGTTTTTATATTTCTTATCTCCTATTAATTTTATGTCATCATATATTTTTATCTTTCACTAGTCCATATGGAAAATGCATTCAACTTTCCAAATTTATTCTTGCACTATAAACAATTTTTTTACTTTGTTATATACTTTAAAAAAAAATAGGTTTGCTATATACTTTCAAAAAATAGATGGTTCTCTACCTGCCAATCCTCATTTACATTTTCCCTATATTCTGTGATATACATGTGGCACACAATATTTCCGTGATATACATTTTGCACCAAACACTTCATTTCATTTGCAATTCGACCCCATTTTCCACAGTTTGCTTTCTAACCTCGTTGGCAGGGACTGAGCTACCACACAACCTTGTTTATAAAGGATGATCCTTTATAAAATATATGTCCACGTATTTAAGAAAGGTCACTTTAATAAAGGATGATCCTTTCATACCCTATGCATACAACAAAAAATGGTCACAACTTTCATACCTCATGTCACGATTTTCCATGTGTATCACACCTTCCACAAAACTTAAAGAGTGAYGAATAAAGGTTATCTCCCCTCCCAAGAGTCTCAGGGAGCRGTGATCCAAAGAAAGSCTATCTTCCCTCCTGAAATGYCCCAGGGAGTGATAATCTCTYGAAAACCACAAAATCATAAGTTTGGTTGTGATTATCTCCCCTCTCACAAGGCTCAGGGAGCCATAGGATGAAAAAATATCACCCCCTGCAATGAATTCATCCTGGAACATGGATCTAATTGTTCCAATGCTCAAATTGAATMTCCATCCTATGATTCAGTAGGAACTCTCCCTTACATGTTATATCTYCTTCAACTCTTCTCATTTGATACCACTTGTTGTGAAGTGGAAGCACCAAAGAAAACAAATTTAATGGAAAAATAACACAACAACAATCAGAAACAAAGAACACATTGAATTTACTTGGAAAAACCCTTTAAAAGGGAAACATCCACGGGGTAGTGATAATTGGTTTTTATATGGTTTAAGGGAGAATTAAAACAAACAAATTCAGCTTACAACCATCTCTCATTCACCCAACACTTTGCCTCTACAAGATTACATTGACATTAGCATCTCTCCAATAGTTACAAATAATGTGCACCTAACCAATTTAATTTTTATATGATTTGATCAATTGAATACAGAATAATGTGATCCAAGAAATCCACCTATATCCTATACATGGGAAAATGGTTGTCACCATTTCGACAATTTTCACCTAATGACTCCAAATTATTGAAGACTCCACTGAGAAAAAATATTTATTTTTGAAAAAGAACAACATTTATTGCATCTATTCCAAAAATGGTTAAGTGCATGATGAAGATTTTCTTTCAATAAATTTTTATTTTATTACTGATTATTTGAAAAAGACTTTTCTCTACATTATAAATTGGGAGAATTATAAGTTCTATTTTTTAACTCCTTTATTGGAAAATTAAATTTTTTATTCTATTTATACACCTCAATTGAGTAAGTCTTCTACATTGTTGTCTTTTGAACATAATTTTAAGCCCATTACATTTTTACCTTTAAAAATTCCTCCAAAGAAAGAATCCTAGGTATCCATTCCCCTAGTTATTCGAAAAAACCTTTCGTGTAGTTGGTAGATCTGCGTCCTAGGTTTTGAATAGAAATAAAACTCTAATTCTAGCATTAATTCATCATGACATACTTGTAAATTATTTGAAATCCTTTCCTAGATTCAATGGAAATGATGATACTACAACAAAAAAACATATGTCATCATTTCAAGTTCATACTGATAATTTGGAGATTCATTATGATGATGTTTTCATGAGAATATTTTGTCATTCTTTGGAAGGTGATTGTGGACAAYGGTTTAGAAAATTTCTTGTTGGTTCTATAAGTTGMTGGATTTATTTTCATGATGTTTTCTTGGACCAAACTGTAGAAAGGAAAACCCATCATTACTATGTCTCTGAGTTTTACTCCATGAAAAGAAAGAGTGGTGAAATATTTTCATAGTTCAAGGGGAGATTTCAGATATTCTACCTCAATATTGCTAGTGAAATTAATCCCTCAGAAGTTGTTGCCAAGCTATTTTATGTAGTAGCACATAAGCCTAATTTTCCTCTTCTTCCTAGAGAAACAAGATCCTCTACATTGGAGCATATGTTTACTAATGCTCTCAAAATAGAAGGAAACTTATGCGCTTGTGGAAATATATCTATTAATTATGTTTATAAGGGTTTGATAATGAAAAAAGAAATAGGATAGTTATGTGATAAGGATTTTGTCTTTGAACAATATGAGGAAATACATCTGCAGTCTAAAGACATGAGGGAATTGGTATGTTCCTACGATGTTAAAGGTAGTTAGTATATTTTTTCATTCCTCTCATTGTTTTAATGAAGATAAGTTATATGAAAAAATTAATGAGGAAGATGTATTTGGAACATTTCAAAAAAAGGATTGATTTATACTTCATAAAAACTAAATCAACATCTGAGTAAGGATGAATGAGACCTTCCTTTTTCATGCAAGGGATTCCTCGAGAAACATTTTAAAAGGATATCTTGCTCCATCTTTCTTTTCATCTCCCATGGGTTGCTGTCAGGCTCAATGTGACCAATCTTGCAATGACTTGATTGGTTTGAGTCCTAACTTCTTGTACCCATATCTTGTTAGCGACATGCATGAATAAAAATAAATGAAGAGCAGACCACTCTCATACCAATTATCCATATTTAGGAGCATACCAAACTGATTAAGAGATTGAATACAATAAACACAGATATATGAAGAACAACACAGATATCCAGTGAACAATATATTCTATTGAATAAATGAAATAGGATGAAACTATAAAAGTGCATAACTGAGACACTTGCTCGAATGGTGGTATCTATATATGAGAAGATATGTGGCTTCTATATGCATCCATTTGAGTAGAAATGATTACAATGAGGCTCCAAAGGAATTTTTAATATTACTCATGAATTCAAAAACCCTAGACATTCAAAAACCTAATCATAAGAGATGAAACACCACAAGTCATGTGGGCCCCTATGGGTAAGCTAGTACGTCAACTTACCAGGGTCGTAACTTTTTCATACGACCTCTGTTTTAAGCGCGTGATAGTTGGTTGGAAAGGTCTTTTAGAGTATGCACATTACATTGTGAAACTATGATTCCATCTACAATTTTACTATGGTGAGAGAAAAAAACATTGTTTAGGGATCCAAAACGGCCCTAGATGTACATGAAGATGTGATGACATGAAAACATACAAAATAAACTAGTTGGATTAGGTGAGAACCAATTAGTGTCCACCTAGAAAATGTATAGGGATTCAGACATCCCTAGAAGTGTAGAACCCACAATTACAAAGAAGTACAAAAGAACCTGTTGAAATCAAAACTGACAAGAGGAGCTAGTTGGAATAGGTGGGTCGACACTAATATCGACCTGGATCAATACCACTCGAAGTCACTTCCATCTTGGTTCTAAGACTAGATAAAGAATTCTCCATGGGCATAAGGAAAAAAAAATCATTTCCGGTAGCAATTCCATAGCTATATTATGAAATATCATGGGGGATTTTCGATGGTGCTAGCTAGGATCATCCCCCTTTTTGTGGTCTAGGCATGGGTTATTTTTCAATTCAAAATCACTATATTCATATCAAATATTCTCTAAGGAATATTTCTAACAAATGTTCTAAATTTATATCTCTTTGGACTTTATTGGAAGTGGATTCAACGAAAGGGATGATAAAATTATACGTCTTAGGTGACTCAAAACTTGTTTTGGATTGGGAAAATAAAATCATTTTGGTCATAGACATGTGTCTTCATCCATTTCTTTATGAGATACACCAACTTTTTTTTTTCGCTCAGAATGGTTTTTGGTCAAAGACATATTCAGGGAACTCCACTCTCAAGAGGATAGTCTGTCAAAAGAAGTTCTCTCTCTTTCGGTGGGAACCTTCAATTGGTATGAATTCAAGGATGGAAAGGAGCATAACTCCATGGATTTCCATCTATGATCATGTATTATTCCCTATATGGTCATGTCAATTGAAAATGGACTTTATAAAGAACCCAAGAATAGTAGCAGAGTATGAGATTATTCTAGAGATTATTACTCTTCAAGGTGTTGCTATTCTTTCATAGTGCCAAACAAACTTGCGATAGTAACCTGTCAAACCCAAAAATCCTCTAAGATTGTTCAATGATTTGGGAATCGGCCAGTCCATCAGGGCCTTAATCTTGTTAGGGTCTACCTTGCCACTTTCATGAGATAAAATATGACCCAAATACTCTACCTCCTTCACTCCAAAGAAACATTTGGATGGTTTGGCATATAGTTGTTTCTCCTGTAGTAGTTGTAGCACCTTGTCAACATGTCGCACATGATCCTCCCAAGAATTTCTATAGATTAGTATATCATCAAAAAATACTAACACAAATTTTTGAAGGAAGGGCTTGAAAATGGAATTCCTNCAGACCACTCTCATACCAATTATCCATATTTAGGAGCATACCAAACTGATTAAGAGATTGAATACAATAAACACAGATATATGAAGAACAACACAGATATCCAGTGAACAATATATTCTATTGAATAAATGAAATAGGATGAAACTATAAAAATGCAGAACTGAGACACTTGCTTGAATGGTGGTATCTATATATGAGAAGAGATGTGGCTTCTATATGCATCCATCTGAGTAGAAATGATTACAATGAGGCTCCAAAGGAATTTTTAATATTACTCATGAATTCAAAAACCCTAGACATCCAAAAACCTAATCATAAGAGATGAAACACCAAAAGTCATGTGGGCCCCTATGGGTAAGCTAGTACGTCAACTTACCAGGGTCGTAAATTTTTCATACGACCTCTGTTTTAAGCGCATGATAGTTGGTTGGAAAGGTCTTTTAGAGTATGCACATTACATTGTGAAACTCTGATTCCATCTACAATTTTACTATGGTGAGAGAAAAAAACATTGTTTAGGGATCCAAAACGGCCCTAGATGTACACGAAGATGTGATGACATGAAAACATACAAAATAAACTAGTTGGATTAGGTGAGAACCCATTAGTGTCCACCTAGAAAATGTATAGGGATTCAGACATCCCTAGAAGTGTAGAACCCACAATTACAAAGAATTACAAAAGAACCTGTTGAAATCAAAACTGACAAGAGGAGCTAGTTGGAATAGGTGGGTCGACACTAATATCGACCTGGATCAATCCCACTCGAAGTCACTTC
The DNA here is from genome assembly GCA_032191745.1 of Picea mariana. Taxonomy (NCBI): domain Eukaryota; kingdom Viridiplantae; phylum Streptophyta; class Pinopsida; order Pinales; family Pinaceae; genus Picea; species Picea mariana. Next base: position 12,172 of record JASDQU010304868.1, read on the forward strand.
CAACTTGGTTCTAAGACTAGATAAGAAATTCTCCATGGGCATAAGGAAAAAAAATTCATTTCCGGTAGCAATTCCATAGCTATATTATGAAATATCATGGGGGATTTTCGATGGTGCTAGCTAGGATCATCCCCCTTTTGTGTTCTAGGCATGGGTTTTTTTTCAATTCAAAATCACTATATTCATATAAAATATTCTCTAAGGAATATTTCTAACAAATGTTATAAATTTATATCTCTTTGGACTTTATTGGAAGTGGATTCAACGAAAGGGATGATAAAATTATACGTCTTAGGTGACTCAAAACTTGTTGTGGATTGGGAAAATAAAATCATTTTGGTCATATACATGTGTCTTCATCCATTTCTTTATGAGATACACCAACTTTTTTTTTTTCGCTCAGAATGGTTTTTGGTCAAAGACATATTCAGGGAACTCCACTCTCAAGAGGATAGTCTGTCAAAAGAAGTTCTCTCTCTTCCGGTGGGAACCTTCAATTGGTATGAATTCAAGGATGGAAAGGAGAATAACTCCATGGATTTCCATCTATGATCATGTATTATTCCCTATATGCTCATGTCAATTGAAAATGGACTTTATAAAGAACCCAAGAATAGTAGCAGAGTATGAGATTATTCCAGAGATTATTACTCTTCAAGGTGTTACTATTCTTTCATAGTGCCGAACAAACTTGCGGTAGTAACCTGTCAAACCCAAAAATCCTCTAAGATTCTTCAATGATTTGGGAATCGACCAGTCCATCATGGCCTTAATCTTGTTACGGTCTACCTTGCCACTTTCATGAGATAAAATATGACCCAAATACTCTACCTCCTTCACTCCAAAAAAACATTTGGATGGTTTGGCATATAATTGTTTCTCCTGTAGTAGTTGTAGCACCTTGTCAACATGTCGCACATGATCCTCCCAAGAATTTCTATAGATTAGTATATCATCAAAAAATACTAACAAAAATTTTTGAAGGAAGGGCTTGAAAATGGAATTCCTCAACCCTTGGAATGTGGAAGGTGCATTTGTGAGGCCAAAAGGCATGACCAAAAATTCATAATGGCCTTCATGAGTTCGGAATTCTATTTTTGGGATATCTTCTTCCTTCATTCTAATCTGATGATACCCTGAACAAAGATCCAATTTTGTGAAATAGATTGCTCCATGTAGTTCACCTAACAATTCATCAATGACCGGAATGGGAAACTTATCTTTAATAGTGATCTTGTTGAGCTCTCTATAATCTGGACACATACGCCATGAGCTATGTTTCTTGAATACCATTACCACTGGTGCAAAGTAAGAACTTTGGCTAGGTATAATAATGCCAACCTCTAACATTTCTTCAACCATGCACTTAATTTCACTCTTCTGGGCATAAGGGTATCTGTATGGCCTGATGTTAGGAGGAACATTCCCAGGAATTAGGTGAATTTCATTATCATGATTTTGAGTGGTTGGAAGACCTTTGGGAATATCTTCAAATACTTTGGA
>JASDQU010304874.1:1726-13686 GCA_032191745.1 Picea mariana
GTGTCTCTCACTGTGTAGTTTCCTAACTTCATCTCTAAGTTTGGAACTCTATCTAGACACTCCACTGTGTGGCCATCTGCTACCGCAACATCAAACCCCTCAAACTCCTATGTCTAAAGTGCCCATCTCGATACTAGTGAAGTGTCGATGAAGTTGTGGGTGGCCCCACCATCTATCAGGCTGATTTCCCATTGCCACTGAATAATCCCTCTGATACGAAGGGTATCATACATGGGAACACCAGAAAGGGTCGCTATGATACCTCCCTTTGTTGGTTTCCTCCTATTAGCCTGTTCTGGCGGTTGTGGGACTATTGGAGGATGGGCTCCTACCAGTGTCGGTGGTCTACGAGGAGGCTTCTCCTCTGTTGGTGCTGACTCCTCCTATGAACTACTGGATCCATTGTCCTTCTCCTCCTCCTCACTATCCACGATGTCTGCTACTACCTCAATATAATGAATCTCTCCCTTGCCCATGCACCTGTGGCCTGGGACCCAAGGATCTCTACGGGTGAAGCAAAGCTTCTTCCTCATAAGCTCTCGCATAGTCTCATCATCCAACTTCTCCTTGCGCTTCCATTCTCTCTATAATGGCTTCCTATCTCGATCCCTCTGGGGCACAAATGGTTGGGAGAAATTTTTAGTCTTTAGCACTGAGTTTTCCAGATCTTGGGTGTGAAGGATGGAATCCTACAAAGTGGGAGGCCTGTATGCCTTCACCCATCCTCTTAAAGGCTCTATGAGTCCTTCTGTGAATAGCATGATCAGCTTGGGCTCTGATATATATGTCACTACCATGGATATCCACTGAAACTCTGTGATGAACACCTCTGTTGTGCCAGTTTGTCTCAGCTGGGATAAATCCATGAAGTGTATCTCGGGATCCTTCCTGTCAAACCTGTCTATGAGCCTATCTATAAACTCCCTATAGGAAGTGATTCGACTTTGACCCAATGTCACTAGTCCATGATACCACCACTCGTGTGCCTCACCCTCCAAGTGTAAGGTCATGAATCTAATGGCCTCTGTCTTGGTCATCTAGTTGAGCTTGTAATGCATGTCTAGCTTCTGTACCCAAGCTCTGGCGGTGTATTTGGACGATCCGTTGAAAGAAGGGATGGTGAGTTTCCCAAATTTTCGGATGAAATCGAGGTTATGCCCCTGTTGCTATTGTGGTCCTCCCCTCTGCGGCTCTCTAGGGTGGTTCTTGATTCTAAGTCCACAGTACTCGACTAAGGTCATGTCCTGATGGAAGTCATGACCCAATGCTGCGTACTCCCTCCTATACTCTGCAATGTCATCGGCATGAGTGGGTGGCCTCTGTGTAATCGGTGGTGGTGCTGCTAACGGGAGTGCCCTCTGGAAACTGGGAAACAAGGGTCTGGGAATCCTACTCACAGAGGTGTATGTGTGAGAGGGTGACTGGGGTCTACTGCCTACTCCCGAGTTCCCCTATGCTGCATGCGGGACTTGTGTATCTAGAGTTCCCACTCTAGCCAATCTATCAACCACCTATGATAAGGACTGAGACATGGTCCATTGACTAGCTAACATATCGTTGATAACCTGCATGAAAGATGCCTCTGGATCTATGGGGGCCTTGCCACTGCCCTCTGGTCACTAATATATGTCTCCTAGAATCCTCTCTACCTTGTGCTCAACCTCACGCTCTTCCCTTCTCTCTGCTTCTCTGTGTGCCTCTTCCTCTTCCTCTGAGCTAGGAGGAAAAGGGGGAAAATCATGCCTATGCCTTCTTTCCTGATGCCTGTTGTAAGTAAAATATTTGTCACTTATGTGTTCACGGCCCTCTGGGTCTTCTGCCGCACTCATTGTCTTTAGTCACAGGCTGGCAGGACTAAAGCTCTGATACCACTGTAATGTTCTTGACTTGGCTAGTCTAGGAAACACTGCTAATGTGTGTGTAGGATCAAAGGCTTACAACATATAAATGATCATACAAATAATAAATGCGACAAAGGACTGCAAAGTTTGTATTATGATATCTATGTGGATTACAAAATGGTCGAATGCGGCTGAATAAACTGACAACACTTGACTAGTTCAAAAGACAAAGGATCTTAGCCGGAATACAAATAAGCAATTGCAGCTGAATATAATAACAACACTCGACTAGATTGAAATACAAAAGGATCTTAGCCAGAATACAAATAAGCAACTAAAAGATAATACACATAATATGGGAGCAATATGGAATCAATGAAGAATGATGGAAGACCTGGATGATCTTCCCGGTGACTAGGGTGTGTCTTTCAACACCGAAATCAACCAACTGGTGTCTTCCTCCTGGAATACATTGAACTATCTCTCTTGAGATGCACCTCTTCTCCTCAATGACAAGTCATAATATGCATAATGATGAATTAGGTCACTGACCCTTCCTTTATAGCTTTCCAAAACCCTAAATCATGCTGAAACACTAATTCACTGTTGACTTCCAAAACCCTAAATCATTGTTGAAACCCTAATTCACTGTTGACTTCTATTTTTAGCTCATAATGACTTAAAAGTGCTTTTAACCCTTTTTAGCTCAATGTCACTTTCTGAATATAACACCTGTGACTGGAGTGACCTCTAGTAACCCGGTTTACCCCTATTTGGCTTTGGCTATAGTCTAACGAGGTGGTTTAAACCATTAAGCCTCCTCTCTGGAGCTCCTATTTGGAAAGGGACATTACAATTACCACATGGACAGGTTAATACTTCAATTAGCGTTGAGTATAAATCAAGGGCTTAACTCAGTGGAAGGTGTGGCGATCCATAATTGCAAGGTTGAACCTGCTCTGATACCATATGAAACAACCCAACTGTTACGACAAACTAAATGACATATAAAAAGTAAAAAAAATTGTTTGTGTTAGGGAAAAACATTACCAATAACAACAACCTCAATGACACGTTAACCAAAACATCAATGAAACACAAATCAGCATTCATGACATAAGCTGACACATTAATGCCATAATTAATGATATACATAACGACGCATTAACGCCATAAATAGCGGCCCATAGTCAATGCATTCAATGATTAAATGATGACGCATAAACTTCAAGGAGCAAAGAATAATGACAGACAGTAACACTTCTCCCTACTCATCATTGAAATAATTACAACGTCATCAATGCATCAACGAAGGATGGCGACATATAATCAATCATCAATCCATCACCCTAATCTATAATAAATCACGACATGCAAGTAATCATTCGCATAACACATCATATACCAATGTTAAAATCAAGGCGTAAAATCGACATCTGCTTTACTTTAGAGTGTCTAATTAATCAACCATTAAATCAACCAATAATCTACATTGTCTCAAGTGTGCAATTAATCTAGTCGCTTAGGAAGTTACGCATCAACAATAAGATGAAGTGCGATAAATCTAAGAGCTTAATCATTAAATAAATTCCAAGGCACAACGTAATCACCTAAAGTTTACTAGCGCAAGATCTTGTAAAAGCCTAAACAATCAATGTCATTCCTTATCCTAGATGTGCAGGAGTAAACAATGTATTTTAGATGGCGCAATAGGTTAGAATGCTTAGTCAATAATTGTCAACATTAATTTAAAGGTGAAGGATTAATCAACCCTAAATTTTAAGTGGCGCACATAAATCATTACTTAGTCAATTCTCATCAAAAATGATTCCAAGGTGTAACGTAGTCTAAATACGTAGTCATCAGCATAACCAAGAGATGGTTATCTTGATGGTTATTTTAGAATTCTATGAGGTTAAACTAATTTTACAACTAAACAATCAATCCACTCATTAAAGAATTAGTTGTTTAGACACTTCACAAAATTAAAGCAATAATGAAAGAAAACTTATTCAACTTAAATGTCCATTACTCCAAATTAACAAGGACTTTTAAACTTAAACAACAATTATAACCACACACAAGTGGTTTTCAAGACGTGTACCCATAGCTATACACCGTCATTCTCACACTAAAGGGGATTTTGGATAGTTCCTTATTCATTTAAATAATCACACATATATATCTATCAAGGTTTTTATTTCAATCGTAGGAAAACAAATAAAGTAGACTCACTCAACCTATAGGTTCTAGTCAACACATAACATAATATTTATTGATTCTTTAGCTAAATTTAATGGAGAAAAGAAAAAACGATAAGACTTAGGGATTACTAAAACCCAAGGGCAAGGATTTATGGAGTGATAATGACCTATAAGTCTTATGTGGAAGTAAATATGAAATCGTTACAACAACCTGAGTCATATCCCTACAAAGGTAACCCCTCTAAAATTGGGTGTCTCTCGATCTCTAAATCTCGTCCACGTGACCATTGGCGCGATCACAGGGCTAACCCACAAAGAGTATTTCGCGTTTCACGATTTTGAGAGTGTTGACGTGCTGTGAACCCAATACTCCAACCTACGAAACCCCAAAATCTGATTCCCTTCCAAGACAGATCTAACATCTCTGCACTCTCCTCAATCGACGGCGTTGATCGTTTCTTGGTATCACAAGTCGGGACTTCACGTCTCTTGACTTCTCATTCCTTCAAACTCTCAGATCCTGAAATGTCGATCCTTGAATTCATCACCTAGCCAATTGCTAGCGCCTCCCTTATCCTTCAACCATGTGCCCCTTCGTTGTAACCCGGGGCCCTTCTCCAAAGTGCGTGAGAACTTTGTGGTTCGTGAAGTTGCGATGCAACTCCAATCCTTCCCCCTTGGAACCCCGAAGTCTAAAACTCTAAAATCCTCTAATGCAGATCGACAGCCCAGATCCTCCTATGATTTGACGGTCAAGATCCTTCAGGATTTCGTGACCCTTGACTTCTCATCACGATGTTCTCCAAACCCTGAACCCTGAAATGCCAAAAATTTGGAGCCTCCCAAATCAACAGCTCACGCTCCTCCTTATCTAACGTCTCAGATCACCTCATTGACCTCCTTCAATGAGTTCTTAAAACTGTTCTTAAAACTGAGTTCTTAAAACTATTCCCATTGACCTCCTTCAACAATGAGTCAACGAAATGCTACCTGCTCACCACGCGTCCTCTTTGATGGATGATCCTGATTAAATCAGTGATTTGCCTTTCGCGATTTTTCTTCGATCTTCACATGCATTCTCCCAGTGCCCAAATCTTCGATGAGTGTGGATCTTCAACACCTATCACCCCAGATCCAACGGCTGGAATGATTTCATGATTTCGGCGATCGTAAATCCTCGCACTTCAACACCCTTATACGCCTGAGTTTTGAAACCCCGACAGCTTTCGGATCTTTGCCGCCTGTCCTCTAGTAATGGACGGTCCCGATGATGTCGGGACTTTAATGGTCCCAATGATGTTAAACCTCATGTACCTTCTTTCGGATCCAATAGATGTCGGTCCTCTGCACTAGATATGACAGCCCAGATCTAGTCTCCTGCGCGTGCTCCTTCGTTGTCTGGACGTGGGCTTCGATGATCCAAATCTCCTCATGTGCAACTGATCTAGTAGTTGTCGACGCTCCTCCTCCTGAGCTTGTGATTTCTTCCTGACTTGGAAGATATTCAAAATCTTGAAGGTTTCAACCTTTGATTTCTTTGTGAGCCCTATGACTTTGGGCTCGCCCACATTCTCGAAACATTTTTCCTCCTGATCTTTTTCAACTCTGAACCCTTGAAAGGTTTCTCAGCCTCCTGTTGCTCTCTGTTGGAACTCTATGTGAAAAGGCATTGTTCCCCCTTGAAATTCAGAACTTGGAATAAGTCCTCTCTCAATGCACACTCCTTGTGCTTCAGCTGCTCAGATCCCTAAAGGTCTTTGTCTCTTCTATCCCTCAAAGAGACGAAAGTGCCCTCCTGGCTACTTCCCACTCAAGCACACTTTGTTAAGTTTCCAGAGTCTTCAGTAACTCTGTAGGTTTCTTATCTACAGACACTCCTCATTTCTTAGAACTCAAAAGAGAGTTCTCTTCTTGCACTCCTTGCACTCGCTCAATGCCCTCTTAGCAGATCTTCATAGAAGATTCAGTAGTTATGTTTTCTCCCTATTCCCTTCTCTGCATATTCTTACCTCCAGAGTATTTAGTAACTCTAAGGTTTCTCCCTTGATTTTTCATATCCTTCTGGTGTACCCTCCTGGCACGTTCATTCTAACTCCACAAAATTCATATGTGCACTCCTTACGCTGGCTACAAAACTTCCAATGTTCTGTTGTGCACTCCTTGCATAGCCTAAAGAACCCATACTGGAATTGACAAACTCACAAACAGATAGTAAAATCTATCTATCACCTGTATCTACAACATACAAATGACATTCAAATGAATAAACACACACATAGACAATCCATAGGCAGGAGAAACTACTTTTCTATTAATTTGTATGTCTATACAAATGTTTACAAAGACTGGACTATAACAAGTCGCAGTTTTCCTCAAGCTCTCTCTCTCTCTCATAAATTCTTAGACCTCCTCAGGCCTCTCTACCTCTGAGAACTTTCTCTATCCTTACTAATTACAAAAGAGGGCTCTCTTGAGGTTATCCTCATCACCGCCTCTGTGACATCGCTATCTCAGAGTGACACCTACTCCTACGGCTACATTACATAAATGGATGCCCAAACCTGACTATGTCCTGGGCTTGTTGCAGGAAACCATTTAAGGAAACCTCAACCACTACCTGTACAAAGGCATGGCCTCGCATTAAAATCCTTACAATGCAAATCCCCATGGGATCTGATTTCATATTTAAAATTGTGAGAGGTTCAATGCCTCCCTTTATCCTGAAATGCACATTGATGTGATGGAATGATTATGCACCACTGAGGTGGAGCGATGCTCCTGCATCACACAGGCCATATGTAAAACAGAAAACGAAGTTTTAAAGAAACGCAGAGCAAAGAGAGAGATAGAAATCCATATATTGTGTCCTAATTAATCATCATACAAGTAATATATAGCAAAAAATTTTGCATGGAATAGGTTCATCACATAGGCCATATATAAAACAGAAAAACCATAGGGGATAGATTACTCAGTTGAGGGTTCAATGAATGGTACAGATAGATTACTTAGTATATATTACTTAGATAGATTACTCAATAGATTACTTAGTTAAGGCTACAGTTCATTTAACATTAAACGTATAAATACGTATTCACCACAAATAACTAGATCAACATGGGATATATTGCAATCGTTTTTTAGTTTCTCGACTTTATCTCACACAAAAAACAAAAACAAGTTAATAACAAATGATCTAAGGACATATAGTAAGATAAGAGGATAGGATTTATCTCTACACAATAATGCAACAAGATGTCAATCCATGAAGAAACAATTCTGAACATTCATAAAAGTTCGCTATAAAGTTAACAGGACTTGGTGAATTACCAAAACACGGGTGATTCTAAATTGTAAACCACAATCTGAAGTTAGAAAAACTACATACATTAAACTATTAGGATAGTTCACTGATTCTTCCAGGAATTTCACTATCAGATCAATTTCAATTGACATTACCAACTAATGTTCTAGAAATTCATTACAATATTCATCAATATTGAAATCCATATACAGAAATTTTTAAGAATCTACTAATGCAAACTTTTACACACATGTACTGTAACTGAAGGAGAAGTATTTGAAGTAGATGTCTCGTACTTGCGCTCCTTCCAACTTCCTGTATGTTAATCATCGAGACCTCACCGGTACCTCCCAACCAACACTATGGGTACTCTTCTTCCCCCTGAACCCCCCAAGCCACAAAGAGGCCACACACACGAACCAGATAAATCTATCTCCCATCTCGCCTTGCCAGGTCGAGTTACCACTCTCTAATCGAGCTCGACATCCAAAATCCCATAAGAAAAATTAGTCAAAATATTGGCAGCATAACCTTACGCCTACCAGACATGATCCATACTCCTCCGCCACCATCCTTTTTATAGATTTTTATTAGTTATTAGTTTCCCAAACACTCTTTAGATTATTTTTAATAAATTAAATTAGGATAAACCTCCCTCGTACACATGTCACCCGATCCCTTAGTTGCACCTTGTTGAAGGAAAATATTCATGCGGACAGGTAGATATCCTCAAAGAGATAGACTCTTAACTCTAAGATAGAAAGTGATTATCATGGTCACTAACTTCCTTTTAGGTCTACACAAACTAATGCCTAAAGAGGAAGGAGGAAAGATGTACCTTTTACTGGTTTTTGTCCCTGCACGCTCCGAGTTGAACTCCAATCTTGAGCTCCTCGATAATCCCTGTAGACAAACAAAGTACAACCACTTCCTATTCTATCGAGATTAGTTCTAAGTAGACCTATCTACTTAGAGACAAATTCATGTAATGTCAAACACAAATTAGAGAGAAACAGGCCAAGCATATTACATTAATGAGGACAAAACATTACTTACAGCGATAGATGGAATGTAGCAGTTTCATCAAGTTCTCCTTGCCTAACCCTTGCTCAAAAACTCCATGATCATAATGACGATAGATTCGTTGATTATCTTCCACTTCATTGTGTATCACTTATGAGATCATAAGTTTGGTATGATTCTCCATCCAGCTCCCCTTTTTCACCATGAGAAAGATTGCTTATATAGCCTTGGAGAGGCTCAACCACTTGAGATATCATTGGGGTGAGTTGAGGATTTTCCTCCTTGAGTTAGGGATATTCCCTAAGATCATGGCTGGACTAGGGGTTTGAATCCAAATGCCTTCCAAGATTGAAAAGATCTTTCCCCCCATTCTCCTCAACAAACCAACTGCTACCCAGAATAGGCAGTGCTCCCTCAAAAGGGCCATCAGAGCGTTATAGCGCTCCCTAGTAGGCTTTAGGGGGGCTCCATCACTCTTGAGAGTAGGAGCGCTCCTTCAAAAGGGATGATACAGTGTTATAACGCTCCCAGATAGACTATAGGGGGGCGCCAGCACTCCTAAGAGAGGTATAGGGGAGCGCTCTCCTCCAAAAACTCAATTTTTGTGGTTCTTTCAGATGGCAAGAGGTACATAACTCTAGTTAACCATTCCTCCTCTTCCAAATCAAGTTTTTGACATGTGTCAAGTGTCCTCTTTATGTCGTTATAGGCACGACATAGGCATCATAGCAGTATACTTTTCCTGACACTTGCGACACTTGTGAGAAAAATGTGACACTTTCGACACTTGTAATGACGACACTTGTGACACTATCGAAGTGAGTAATTTCAATGTGTAACAGATTGCCCCCCAAAGTATGAAATTAGAAGATGAGCACTGATAACTGAAACACTTTGTAGACTTTTAAGAAAGGGTATAGACGCAGAGAACCTGACAGAAGCTGCACACAAACATCCAACAAATATTATGACATGTTTCAAACCCAAGTAAGGCATACCTATGCTTGGGTGATAAAGACTTGCAAGATATGGCCGCCATAAAATACACTGCGGATCCATAATTGTATTGATAAAAAGGTATAGCCACTAAAAATACACTGTGGATCTATATTCCCGTGACCTGAACTAATCCTAGTCATGAAGAATACACAGTGGATCTACGAGATGACAAGACATAGCCACGACCAATACAAAGTGGATCTATGTAACAGTATATGTGTCATTATTCAAAAAAAATTCCATCGCAGCCTAGGCAAAGTACATATCAGAGTGATCACTCAACCCAGGTTCTTCTTACCGATCTCGATGTAGTATGAATATAACCATGTGAATAGATGTCCCAATGTCGAACATGGCAGAAACCACTTGATTACCGGTCAATGATGTAAACCGTTAACAAGCGCGAGGGAGATCACCATTAATGTCAATGATTCCCAAGGTACTCTAGTACATTCCAACGAATGTGAATGGATGAGTTGAAGTCGAACATCCGTGGAATCATCCGATCAGAGGTCAATGATGTAAACCTACTGTCGAATGTGAGGAGGTCTTCCATTGAGGCATGAAGGTCCCAAAGTACTAATTGGTTTCTAAGTCTAGTTCCTGGATAATGTGTTGAAGTCTATAGGAATAGACTTGTTGAAGGAGGGCCTTGATGTATCCCCCATCAACGACATGAAATGGACACAGAGATGTAATTGGTAGATCAAATGAACATGGACTGACATGGGTATTGAGACAAGATATTTGTGATGGCTGACTCTCGAAACGGATACTTCCCTTGAACATTAAGGCACAACAGCAGAAACCTGACATGGACCAAAACACGATAATGCAATGGATATTGTGACTTTCGTCGGGTGACCCAAAGGAGTAAGAAAAACTTAGAGGATTGGTTTAGTGCAGAAGTGGACTAATATGTGTGCAAAGACAAAGTGTCATGTTCAAGGGTGACTCTAAGAGTTACGTGGTAATGTTGTCAAAAAACTGCTTGGCTTGCTTCTTTCAATTTTTTCCCCCATCCAGATAGACGAGTACCTCTTTTTAATTTAACAAGCTTGAGGAGGATAACACATGCTCGATAAAACTCACCTTCGATAAGTTCCTCTTCCTTTGTTTAATGAACTGGAAGAAGTAAGGGTTCGGTCCCATATGGGCCTGTCGATGTTTCTTTTAACAAGTCCAAAGATAGAAAACTCGAAGGTTTTTCATGATTATAGAGTCTGGAAAAACACTTAAAAGAGAACTCTCTTAGTTCCTTTTTCGTAAAGTAGTCTGACAAGACCGAAAAAGAGATAAACTATCACTCAACAGACATTTTCTTCAAATACTTTAACGAGCGTGAAGAGAACAAGGTCACTCGGCAATCTTTTCATGTTTAGAGAGTTTGAAAATAACTTAAAGGTGACTCCAATGTTGTCATTTTTCGTAATGTTAGTCTCACAAGGCCGAAAAAGAGATAAATTATCACTCGAAAGACGCCCTTTCAAACCATTTAACGAGTGGAAAAGGAAGCAATATCACTCAGCAATCTTTTCATGTTTAGAGAGTCTAAAAAGAGCTTAAAGGAGACTCCAGGGGGTTCCTTTTTTGTGTATCCATACAGGTCCGAAAAAGAGATAAAAGTTTACTTGGATGCATTCTCATGTATTTACGAGCATGAGAAAGAACAAATACTAAGCTTGGTATGCCCCTAGCTTGAAAGCTAGTGGCTTAACTCCAGAAAGATCATCAAAGGCTGGAGACATGCCCTCCAAGCTTCAACTCATTCACCGGCTCTGAGGTCGTCACCAATTTCTCTAGTAGATGAGAAAAAGGAGAAGGGTGGATGAAAAGAAGGTTCAAGAGAAGTGACTGTTTCATTTTTGAACGAGCTTGAAACAAGAAAAGAACTATGCTCAGGGCCTTTGTTTCATTTTTTAATGAGCTTGCCATAGAGAAGAGAAACTATGCTCGTGGTTTCTTCCTGATCATGGCTTCCGAGAGTATAATGCTCTGGAAGGATACCATGTCAAGGGCCAAAACTCGGTCATGGCCTCCAAAAGATCTTTGCTGGACGGAAGATAATCACTCGGGAAGGACCACATGTCGAGGGTCACTATAGGAGTAAGGAGATCAAGCTCCAATAATCCTACCAAAAAAATCACCATGTCTACTACCAAATCCAAATCATCGGAAGTTGAAAGCATGGGAGACGATAGAAAATCGACATCAGGAGAGGAGATAGGTTGTATATCTACCCAAATTTCTTCACGAGGGTGAATAAAAGAGGATCGGTGACAGTTATTATCCCAAGGTAACTTGTCAATGCGAAGCATTTCCAGAATAGATTCATCCGAAGGAAAAGTTGGGGAAATGTAGTCGACCGTAGACGACAAGGAACTCAACCATGATTGCATCGAGGAACTATCGGGTGCCAATAGATGTTTGTCATCCGACGAGGGAGAAGCGGATGGGATAGAAACGTATGATGTTTCGGCGGGACTAAGTGGCATGGTGTCACTTAGTGCATCAAATTCCAACAGACAAGGTACAATCCAAGGGTCAGATGATTCCAAAGATTGATAATTCGTGGTCGAAATCATATCG
>JASDQU010304875.1:0-13294 GCA_032191745.1 Picea mariana
ACCCAAGAAAGTACATTATTATTTTGATCCTATCTAAAAACAGGGACTTACTCTCTAGTATATTTTTGCAGTCTTGTTATGCATGATTGCACTTGAGCTTTTGGAATTTAGCTCAACAATTGTGAGTTTGTGTGATAATACACCCGAGACATATCCTAGTGATCCTAAACCTAATTAGACAAGACCCCCTTTACCATTGGAAGTTATTCCTCCTCCTCAACCAACCTTGCCTAAGACTGATGATATAGATTTAAATATTGATATGGCTAGTATCTCAGCAAAGGTTAATGTACTTTTCCCTCTCAGTATTGATATTGTATTTTTTTTTAAATACCTACAACATAGTCGTTATTGCGACATCTTGGAGTGTCGCTCCCATAGAAACCACGTCAGAGATGATACCTCCTAACATCTCTCTTGCCACGTTCTAGAAATCTCTCTTGCCACCTTCAAGACGTCGGTCTTTCCACATTCATGATGTCTCTCTGGCCATGTTCAAGACATCTCTTTTGCCACGTTCCTGACATCTCTCTTGCCACGTTCCAGACGTCTCTCTTGCCACATTCAAGACGTCGGTCTTGCCACATTCAATACGTCTCTCTTGCCACGTTCCAGACATCTATCTTGCCATGTTCAAGTCATCTCTCTTGCCACATTCAAGACGTTAGTCTTGCCACGTTCAAGACATCAGTCTTGCCACATTCAAGACGTCTCTCTTGCCACGTTCAAGACGTCTCTCTTTCCACATTCAAGACATCAGTATTGCCACGTTCAAGACGTCAGTCTTGCCACCTCCAAGACGTCGCAATAACGATGAAATCTATGTCGTCGGAAAAGAGACATCATCTGAAACGACGTTTGAGGGAGTCCGATGTTTGTCATTCTCCCAACAATATAAAGTGGCAATTGCATCGAGCGTGCCGTCGTTATTTGACCCAAATGTACTAGTGTTACTAACTCTCAATAGTTGTAGCACAACAAGTAGAATTGTACATATTGTAACTAGTAGGAGCTAAAAGAAGAAAAAGGAAGATAAAAACAATAAAAATACAAAAAGAACTAATTATGAGGAATAAGTAATTCAGGAATGACATCATGCAACAATTGGTGTGACATAATTTGGGAGAGTGCGTAGGAAAGTTAGACACCAAGAAAATAATCAGAAAAAGTGAAAAACAAGACAGAACATTCATGATCAGTTTATAAAAAGGGAAAATCATGGGCAAGTTCGACACTTAGAGAATTTTGAGAAACCAAGCACTTGAGAGTGAAAGAAAAGGGGGATTGAGAAAGAGGATAAGTTAGTCGATTGTGTGCAAGATTAATTAGATGGCACCTGTTGGCAAAAGAATGAAGTGGAAAGAAGGTTGATCGTGGTTTAAGAAAGCATGCAGAAAGTGAAGCAACAACTGGAAGGAAACACAACATGCGCGCATGCAAGAAAGCATGCACAAGGAAAGCGACAGCTGGAAGGAAAAACAACATGTGCACATGAGAGGAAGACCTAACATAAGTAGGGTTAGGGTTTTGGTAACGTATTGCAATGGCTGAAGAGCCAAAAATGTATAAATACCGATACTAAGGTATTATAGAGAGTTATGTTATGTGTTGTTCACAGATTTTGTAGTTGTTCGGATGTAGTTAGCCTTCAGGTTTTTGTATTGTTCGGCATATAATAAGTTCAGTTCTTGATTATTGTAGTTATGCATGAGCATATGTGATATGTAGTATTTTTCTATATGAACTATGTTGTAATTTGTTGAGCTAGAGGAGACGAGAGATGGTAGATCTTGAAGATTAGATTGCAGGCTGAGGAGCCTGGTGCAATCTAGTTCACCTCATATAGATCTTACCCATTTGAGGAGAATTATAAGTGCGAGGTGTTGTAGATGTAGAACTGTCATAATAAAAGAGCCAAGAGCCAAATATTTGTGGACGTAGCCCAAGAGGGGGTGAACCACGGTAATATCTATGTAATTTGATGAATGCATGCATATCTTTATTCTATTTTTAGTAGTTAATTGTTGTTCTTAATGAATGAATGAGTTATTATATTTCCTATGAAATATGGTTGCACTATTAAGGGAATAAGTTGTTGAAGTTAGTGCATATTTGTGAATAATAGTAGGTTGCAATCACAAGTTATAATAAATGGTTCAGAATATAGATCTCATATCTCATACTCAATCCTAGGTTGTACACACCTGAGTCTTACAGCCACCCATTAAATCTATCTCGGGTGAGATTGTGCGGCGCATTATGTGCGTTGTGTTGCCTTCTGGTTTACCAAGAGGGCCGATAGTTTTAGAGGCTTTGTTGGAAACCCAAAAGACATGAACCCTGGGTCAATAACTCAGACAGTATAGAAGAAGAGTTAACCAACAAATGGTTATGTTTCCATTGGTAGAAGAGAGGATTGAGTAGATGAGATAAGTCGAAGATTTTTCGGAGACAGATCAAGAAAATGTTAGGGCAGAGACCAATGAGCCATTAGAAGGGAATGTTGATACCGTGGAACCCCACAAAAGTAGAAATCAAAAGATGGTTGAGAACCAAAGAGCTAGAGTTTGCACAGAAAGACAATAGAAACCCTATAATAACACCTCACAAATATCTTGAGAAATATGTGTTTACTGATTTGCACGAAATATGTTTTTGTGATTTTCCCCATCTATTGCAGGAGTGGATACTAAGGTTGAAGGATAACCACACGATGAACCAGATTCGACAGTTAGATTGGACCCCAGTACAGATTGAGCAGTTACAACAGGTGAACAACAAATTCACCCGTGCAGTAGACTTTTGGCTTGACAGTATTATGGCAGGTTTCATAACAGAGTTTGCAGTTGACACAACGAAGTCATACAGCGCAACGGAGCACTAATTTCTACGCAGACCTCGAGGAAGGTACATCTGATCGTTGTATACTTCTATTAAGATATTGCTATATAACAAAGGTGTAATGACAATGGATTCAGATAGCTAAACTTCCCTGCATGCATGGAGGAAGGGGGGAAGCACTGACAGAGAGAGGAGAAATGGAAGAAGGTAAGGATAAAGGCAAGAAGGAGGATGAACCCTTGGACCCAATCATGATGGACAATGACCAGATCAAGTGGATCTTGGTGTCAACGAGAAGGACACGTAGTGGAGTAGCCTACCAATACAAGGTGAATACCAAGAAGAGAGTCGTAGCTGCAAGAGAAGGCTTGGCAAGTGATGAGGAAGAGGTAGAGGATCTTCAGGTTGTGGAGCAGATTGAGGAAATCCTACATGCAACATATGAGAGGAAGGCGAGAGGTCCAAGAGTGTGAGGAGAAGGCAACCATCCTATCCATATTAATGTCAGTGTGGAGCCCATAAACCCATGTGTGACTAATACACCAAAGAGAACACCACCATTTAGACAATCGAAGTTTGGAAGTTTGACAGTAGGAAGTACATCTACATAAGGAGCAACAACTGGAGGAGCTAGTTCAGGCAACAGTAGTCAAGTATCTACACTGCGTGGAGGAGGTAGTAGTTCAATATTCAGAATGGCAGGACACGATCCCACCATCAGATTACCAGATACCAAACTCACGCAACTAGCTATTACACTAAGAGACCATGCACTAGACTGGTACATGAGTCTAGACACAAACAGTGCCCCTGGGATGACAAGGACAATGGCAAACATTAAGAAGTTATTGATAAATGAGTTCCATAAGCCAACCTCAGAGGATTAGTACATGAACGAGATGATCAAAATAAGACAGAAACCAGGAGAGTCTGTATGGGAGATTGATCAAAGATTCAAGCAACTGAAGGGAAAGTTAAAATACCTCATGATCGATGTGCAACATTAGCACCTGTTTGTCAACTCACTACTCTCACACTTAAAATACCCTTTACGACAACAGAAATTTCAGACGCAGGCAGAGGCTTTGTAGGAAGCTTTGCAACTAGAAGAGAACCAGTATCAACAGACAAACCTAGCTATTGAAGAGTTGAAGGAGGATTTGAATAATTTAATGTTTCAGCTGAACCAGAACAAGAGTAAGGACAAACGAGAATTCGTTTGGTGTACCAAATGCAGAACATAAGGACATCACAAGAACAAATGTACAACGTTGGCACAATATATGGCAGCAGGAATGACAAATCAGTTACCACCAGGAGGACTATGGTGTGAAATATGCAAGAAATCGGGTCATGACCCTTATCACTACACAATGATGCAGAAATACCAGACAGTCCCAAAGATCTCATATTGCACCTTTTGAAATTAAGTGGGCCACGATGATAAAAATTTTAGAACTATGGAGCTTATGTGAGAAAGGGCATCACATGCATATAGAGTATAGGCCGAAATGATGACTTGAAAGAAGTGCCATAGTTCAAACTAGTCCTAGCTCCATACAACATTGTGTAGCAGCAGTATAATACTACGAAGAAACCATACAATAACGTGCATCCACAGTACAACCCGACACAACCTCAATACAATATCACGCGGTATAATTAGGAAGCTCATTATAATGCGTCGAGAGGTGATCGATCAGGCTACAGAGGAGGAGGATGAGCCAGAGGAAGTTTCGGACGAGGTAGAGGACCAGTGACATGTCACAATTGTCAACAACTAGGACACTATGCAAGGGAATGTTCGCTTCCACTAGCGACTTGTATGTAATTCTGCGCATCAGACCACGATACAAAAGAATGTCTGACATTACTAGTAAATATTCAGAAAAAGAGGAACCAGAATAACCAGAATGTTCAGTGGATTTCATCCAAAGCAAGGGATGAAGGATGGAACGTCAATATCGTTAATTGCAGAGGAGCTAAAATAGGAAATGACGCAGCCCAGAAAGAACCAGAACAAAATCAGTGGGTGAAGAAGAACACTGAACTAAAGAAGTAGGTCAATGCGCAGAAGGAAAAGGATATCTTTAAAGAGGCTAGACAAGAATTTTAGAAGGAGGGTATATTGTCAACTTCAACTGCGCAGCATAACAAGGAAGCACCAGAATACAATATGCCTCCATCATTGGATCATACCAACGGGATTCAACCCATGGGACAAGTAAGTACATTCAAAGGATTTTTTCAATCATGTGTAAAGGTATTAGGTGATCCATCATCTGTGAAAATATTGCAAAACATATTAGAAAAATGTAGCAGTGAGACGGAAGAAAAGAGAGAACCAAAAATAGTTAATCACCTACACACAAGAAGAAGAACAAGTATGGAATTTAGATTGAATGCTAACATTGGGGATTTCAATATGGGAGACATCATACTGGATCTAGGATCTGAAGTGAATGTATTACCAAAGAAGACATGGAAATGCATCAAAGATCCAACATTAGGATACTCACCTGTTCAATTGAAACTAGCAAACCAACATAGAGTCCTACCAATTGGTAGACTAAAAGGAGTGACAGTAGATCTTGATGGAGTGCGCACCAAAGCAGATTTTGAAGTTATTGAAATAGTGGATGGCACAACACCTTACCCGACATTGCTTGGTCTGGATTGGGCATTTGAAAACTAGGCCATAATCAATTTGAAGACCATGAAAATGACATTTGAGTCAGAAGAATATAGGGTCATCATTCCATTAGACCCATCCGAAGGGTAGAGGTTTGTAGAACCTACTTGCCTAGACTTAGAGGAAATCGTCCAATTGTACAGAACAACTACGTGCGATGAGGATTACGTAAACCCAACTACAGATGGGGTCTTAGTTGGCGGAGCATTACTTCATGTGCAACATAATCATACATCATGTTAGAGAACTCGCAGCAGAGGCTACATGAAGTATCCACGAGAAGATGTGAAAGAATAGATTGCGTAGTAAGATGGGTAGGCATAGAAATCAGAGAACCACCTAGTTTCCATGGAATAAATGATTTGGAAACATTCTTGACACAGTATGAAGATGCAATGTTAGAGAACCAAAGATTGTTAGCACTTGATTTAGCATTAAAGGCCACACTGGAAAGATGGCCGAGTGCACACANTGGTACCAATGTAAGAGATTACTGCAAATAAGGTTTGGCGCAGAACAAAAAAACAAAAAAAAACATTGGCATGAAGGACAAGGGGCACCAGTGGAACACTTGGAGAAGTGCAGAACATTGTGGAAAATGACACTCTAGAGGGCATACAAGCGAATTGGTATACAGACCAGGAATTGCGTAAGGGAACTGCGACCTAGATGACATTGCAACATAACTTTTCAATTACTTTCCCATTCGAACATGAGAAACCCAACATAGATGCAGCCCTTAAACAGATCCAAGGAATAATATTCATCAAAGAACCAGAAGTAGAATTGATCACAGAAGAACAACAGTAGAATAAACAGACAATCAAGGACCTGTTGTCATGTTACCATGTATAGGAGGAATCACCGGATGAAGATGATCTACAAAATATTTAGATCGAAAAAGCAGAAGGTGAAAGAGATGTGGAAAGACCACTCATAGAATCTGAAGTCATTTCCACACTGATCAAGGTAAAGAAAGTTAGTATCGGGATAGTTGAGCAGCCCAAAATGGCCATCATTTGATATTACTGGGATGAGTACACTGTAGAAACAATCACAGAGTTGTTGCGCGAATACAACGACTTGTTTCCCACAACATTTAGAGAGATGAAGGGTATATCCGGAGAATTAGGGAAGATACCACTCAGACCTAAAGTGAGAACTATTAGACAATGACCCTACAGATTGAACCCAATCTTTAAACAGAAAGTCAAAGCTGATATCGACGGGATGCTCGAAGTCGACATCATAGAACTGGTCGAGAAGTCAAAATGGATAAGTCTGATGGTAGTTCAGGACAAGAAACAAGGAGGGATCAGGATATGCATTGACTTGAGGAAGTTGAACGGTGCATGCTTACACTAACTGTTCCCTACACCGTTCATGGATGAAGTGTTAGAGAACGTGGGAGGACATGAAGCTTACTCATTCACTGATGTATTCTCAGGCTACCATTAGATTAAGATATCACATAAGGACAAATACAAGACGATGTTTGTGATAGAATGGGGATCTTATCAGTACATAGTCATGTCATTTGGACTGAAGAATGCACCAGCAATATTCTCCAGACTGGTCATCACAACATTTAAAGAATTCATCCATCAGTTTCTTGAAGTATACCTGGATGATTGGATAATCTATAGTCTGTTAAAAAACCATGTGGAAGTTTTACTGCTAATGTTAGAAAGATGTAGACAGTGCCAAATATCACTGAACATAAATAAATGCATATTCGGATCACTGTTTGGGATACTATTGGGCCACATAGTATGCAAACAAGGCTTATTAGTAAATCCGACAAAGATTGTAGTAATTGTTAATTTACCATCACCAAAAATAGTCCGTCAGCTAAGAGCGACATTGGGACACACAGGTTATTACAGGAAATTTATCAAAGGATATGTGTAGATCACTACATCGATGGAAAAGATGCTAAGAAAGGATACAAAGTTCCAGTGGAACGACGAGTGTCAACATGGTTCGGATACCCTGAAGGAAAAGATGGTCACTGCACCGATATTAGTATTTCCAGATTGGGGGAAGACATTCCATTTTCATGTAGATGCATCAGTGATAGAACTTGGAGCTATCTTGGCTCAACTAGGAGTAGGAGACTTGGATTACCCGATAGAATTTGTTAGTAGAAAGTTATCAGACTCAGAACAGAACTATAACACTACAGAGAGAGAAGGTATAGCCATGGTCTATGCACTATAGAAATTTAGACATTACTTATTGGGGAAGCACTTTAAGATGTTCACAGATCACTCAGCCCTGAAATACATAGTCAACAAGCCAGTGTTGGGGGGGAGAATTTGTTGATGGTTACTGCTATTTCAAGAATTTGACTTTGAAGTAATAGTCAAACCAGGAAAATTGAACACAGGACTTGACCACCTATCAAGCGTCACAAATGGAGAAGAACCTATGAATTTAGAAGACAACTTTATGGATGCACAATTATTATCAGTACAGATTGTTGATGAATACTTCACAAATATCATTCAGTACTTGAGTACAGGTACTACGCCGCAAGAATATAGCACCGTACAGAAGAAAAACCTGGTAGTCCACGTTGTCGACTATCAATTGATTGCAACACACTTATACAAAATGGGCACAGATAGAATTTTGTGAAGATATGTGTTAGAACAAGAAATACCAAGAGTCTTAGCAGAATCCCATGAGGGAATAGCAGGAGGGAATTATGCAGGTAAAGCTATCGTGCAGAAGGTATTGCGCACAGGACTATGGTGGCAAACGATTCATAGAGATTCAAAGGAATACTGTCAAACATGCAATGTTTTTCAAAGGGTAGGTAAAACCAACAGAAGGGATGAGATGCCATTACAACCACAAGTAACATTATAGGCATTCGAAAAGTGTGCAAGAGACTTTGTGGGACCAATCAACCCACCATAAAAAAAAAACATGAGCAAGGTACATTATCACCGCGATGGGATACTTAACAAGATGGGAGGAAGCCACACCAGTAAAGGATTGCAACGCATAAACAATAGCGCATTTTCTATTTGAACAAGTAATCACTAGATTTGGGTGCCCAAGAGTTTTGATGAGAGACCAAGGAATGCACTTCATAAACAACACCATCTGCGTGATGACTGAAGAATTTGAAGTCCATCATCAGAAGAGCACACCGTATCATCCACAGGCACATGGCATAGTGGAAGCCTTCAACAAAATCTTGGAGAACGCACTGAAAAATATTTGCAATGTCAACAGGGACAACTGGGACCTCAAAGTACCAGTAGTATTATGGGCATACAGGACTACGTGCAAAAATTTGATAGGGCACACGCCATTGAAACTAGTTTATGGCCAAGAAGCAGTGGTGCCACTAGAATTTTTAGTCCCAAGCTTGCACGTAGAAGCCATCACACAAATGACAGAATGAGGTGCAGTATAGGAGAGACTGAATCAGTTACTGACCATGGAGGAAGACTGAATATTGGCAGGATTCAACCAACAAGTTCAAAAAGAAAGAGACAAAGCTTTGCATGATAGACACATGAAGAAGAAAACATTAAAGGAAGGATATCTAGTATTGATGTATGACAACAAATCATTTCAGCACCTGGGAAAGCTCAGAATGCATTGGTTAGGACCATACGAAGTAAAATCTGTCACAAATGGAGGAGTTGTACAGTTAAGAGACTTATCAGGAGAAGAAGTCAAAGGAATGATCAATGGGACCCGACTGAAGATGTACAAGGACAGTCGACCATCCACTGCATAGTAAAAAAAAAATCGAAAAAGAACAAAAAGAAAACAAAACCAAAGAGGGCACAGTGTGCCAGAGGTAGAAAGGCTACACAATTTTGGAAAAACAAATTCGACAAAGGACAACGGTCACATACAAAGGGACACAAGCAGGAAAAGGAAAGCCAGAAAAAGCATGATGACATGACAGCACTAGGAAGAATTAAAGGATGTGAAGGACCGATGGGACACCACATTAATCACACCAACAGAAAAAAACAAGGCAAAGTAATGGAAAGTACAAAACCACTGGAGGTGCATCGAACCTATAATTAGGGTGGATTAAACCCATAACCAAGGAAGCGTTCTCGACAATCTTCATAGGAAAGCCATACAACACATGGACGCAGAAGCCAATAGTCTATTCATGAAGAGAGAACAGACAAAGAGCGATAGAGGCTAAAGAACACAGAGAGATTTCATGGAGACCACAAAGACCATTCGAATCTAGTAGACATTTGACACTCACCACCATGGCACCACCCAAGAAAGTAGAAGCGAGCCAGACCGCCAAGAAAACCAGAGTTCAAACCAGGTCACGAGGAAAGGCGGAAGAAGGTGAACAACTGTCGTCGGAGATCGCCAATATCGACGAAATCCCATCCCCAGAGATGATACCAATAAAAACCATGCCGATACTGGAGGAAATTCAACAGCCAGCAGCAGAGGCCATGAATGTAGATATGCCAGCAGCGGCGCAGGGGCCACAGAACCAGGAAGTAGAAACCCTAAAGGAGGTGGAACCAGAGAATACAGAAGCAGCTTCGAAACTTAATGGCACGACATCAAAGCCGACAATAGCAGTAGAGCCAGATGAGTCTCAAACGACCATCTCAAACCACCCAGCAGGGGAGATGGTTGAATATGTCTTGGCTTGGCTGAAACAGAATATGGAGGAACAACCGGAAGTCACTGGAACTTCAAGCCAGCCACCATAGAAAAATAAAGACAAGACACAGATACCCAGGTCACCTCGCAAGAAACCTGCAGAAGAAATTGTTCTACCGCACATACTAGCTGGGGTACAAGTAGGACTAGAGCTACTGGGTCATATCAGGAAGCTCAAATACTCAAACCACGATGTAGCAGATGAAGACAATTTCTTGGAACTTGCAAAGAATGTCTTTATACAGACTATGGGCATAAATCGAGTTGGAGAACCAATCAACCAGCCATACCAGCGGGCAACTCGGTTGGAGAAAATAGGAATTCTAGGATTGGTGGACTTACCACATTTTGGCAGGGGCTAGTATGCAACAACAAGCGTCAAAAAATTGTTAGCAGTCACACATGGAAGGGACATATGGCTGGACAAACTCATCCCCATAACCGTTCATCTTATTGCGCAAATAACAGGGTTACCAATTCGGGTTCTGGATCCCGCATTGTTTCTAGATGACAAAACCAAGGAGAAAGCGCTAGCAGAAGAGATGAAGAAGAAGTATGGCACTGACAAGGGGACAAGAGGGATAATTATAAAGTGGATCAATGATGCAGCCACACAATTGGGTGCAAAAATATTAGCATACAAGCTGCTAAGAAAATGTCGTAGGGAGGAAGTCCCAGCTGGAGTTGTTGCATTTGCAGCCCAATGCGCGGAAGGCACCTCAATGAGATGGGCATCGTACCTGTTGAACTTGTTCCTCGATGACTGTAAGGATGCACAGGATCTAGGAACATAGTTTCATTATTCATGGTTGATCACGCTCATATCCTTTATGGGCTAGAGGGAACTAAGGTACATAACTTTTTGTACTAGACCCAAACCAAACTAGGGAAAGAGGTACTCACTGCTAAAGGCGATGGTGAGTGCCAGTCACAAGAGAATGAACGGATCCATCTTTGAGGGGTACCTATGCAACCTATAGGAATCCATATCCAAGATGTGTAGAATCACACCATAAGTTGTCGCGCTATATGTGGACATGGCCAATTTCCAGGCCACACGACAAACAATGTGGATACAGGCAAGGCAGGATCTGGATAAACAGTGGCTACAGATGCGCTACTGCATCAAAAAGGGTGATATTGACATGGTCATCAACAAATGCGCTGATGAATGGAGGATCTCATCCATTACCTAGGAAGTGCTGGAAAGAATAGAAGAGGAAGAGGTGGAGTAGGGAGAAACACAGCCTCTAGAAATCCAAGTGCCCAAGAGACCAAGAACGGTCCAAGGAAAGACAACATAGATAGACAAAGGGATAAATAAGACAGGGACCCAGAAGGGGAAGAAGGAGACTACACACCCGACCAAGGAACAACAGAAATAGGCTGAGGGAGCACAAGAGACCGCCCCAAATCCCAAAACACAGGAACTAGGGGGAAATAAAATACCAACCATGTAGGCGGGAGGCGCACACAAGAAATCAAAGGCACAACAAATATTGTCAAAATATACGATCACAAATGAGGAAGGGGAAATGATCACCAAAATCGTCTAGGATTGTCTAGTCGAGGACTTCGACCATGCTGCACACCACAGGGATAAGATCCAAGAGGAGTTGGCAGACATGCGGCAGCTCATCAAGCTGATCGAGGAAGGACTGACAACAAGCAGCAGGAGATTAAAACCGTCAACATTGCAGATAGAAGGAAGATTGCAAGAGGAAGAATGAGAGTCAGTCCAAGAAATACTGCAGCCACACATAACATTCCACATTAACCCCAGTATGTTGTGCATGGACGAAATTATAGGGCAGACACCCTTGAAGGACTTAAGCCAAATCCAACTTGTGTTGACAAGGATACCATCATGGGCACTACACAGGTTGCAAGTGAGCGTAAACCACGAGGTACAGTCTCATGCACACAGAGACTTAACCAAATTGAAATAGGCAACAAAGAAGTAGGACACATTGGAAATATTATATTAGAAGGCTAAATCTGATACCCGAGAGGAAAGGGAGTGCATGAAAGGATTGGACCAAAAAGTGGCAAGAACTTATGAGAAGATTCCACGGGCCATGCATAGTGAGGTAAACACAACAACATAAAAGATTGATTGGATTTCACAAGAAATTGACCAATACCAGAAGGATATCGAGAGTCTCTGAGAATAGCTCATACCAACCACTCCACTAGTAGTCAAGGAGCAAAGGAAATAGGAAGCAACAACGCAGTTGTAGGAGATAGAGCATCAAGTTATAACAACAACTGACTTGTTTGATAAAATAGTGCAACTTTGGACCAGGTTGGAGGAGGATCAACAGGTCCACAAATGGGACATGGAAGAAGAAAGGATCATCGCAGCGATCCAAGAACTCAAGAAGAGGCAGAAGACAATACCAATCCCAAAATGTGTCAAAGGGATACAGGATATGAAGAGATTGTAGGAAGAGATAATCACTACGCAAACCCAGAAACAGGAGCGTCAAGCTCAAATGGAACCACTGCAGGAACGAGTAGAAAAATTCATGGCCCATGCAGAGGAAGCTAAGTCATAGATAGCACAGACCTAGGCAGAATGTGCAGGATTGATCAACGACAAAGTTACAGTCCAGGTAGTGGACATAATCAAGGAGAAGACCGTGCAAGCGCTAACACAAGTAGCAGAGCTCAAGGAAAAGTTCCAGACGATCACCAAGGTGATTGAGGAAGCTCAGAAGGATTAGGTGGCTCAAGACGAGCCACATGTCAGTGTTGGGGGCTTGTTTCCTGTTAGGAACCAAATATCAATATAGCATAGAAAAACCTCAGAATAAGTACTCAATGCCTTGAAAAAGAGAGAATTTGAGATAATAAGCCTCTTCGAGGGGGAAGCCTCCTTTTACCCCATATAAATGTTCAATTACAAGATGATTCCAAATGAAAATTTCTCCTTGGTATATATAGGAGACTAGGAGGTATCATTACAACTAATGGAATAAAGCCGACATAAATAAAATAACATTACTAATGTAATATGCCCCAATTAAGGGGTAATGAGCCAATATTAGGGCTTAACATGCCCCTCCCCTTGAGACAAGTGTTGTCTGA
>JASDQU010304876.1:0-13672 GCA_032191745.1 Picea mariana
TCACCATGCAACATTGGGATCATCACCAGCTAATGCACAGTTTCCTTGGGATCATCACTATACTGGCACATTGGCCTTGATTTCCTGAGTTAACTCCTCACTACTCTCTTTTCAGGCAATTAACTGAAGACTAGTTGACTAGTTAACACAACTAAGTGGCAGTTCACTCCCATAATTGCTTGAGAGACTCGACTAGGTGGAAATTCACTCTCGTAACTACTATTGTGTGTCCATATCACTCTATACCACCACTATGGAGCATTAGTTACACATGTATACTATATATATTGTAAATTATTCACTCTTTGAGTGTGGAAAATGGTTAATGAGAATTCTTCCATTTCTTTCTCCCTTCTTCTTCTTTCTCCAATTCTCTCTGCAAATGTGTGTATCATTTTTTAGCTAGATCTATTATGTGTAGGTTCAACACATTTACAGTTTTGGCATGTGTGAAAGAGTTGCAGTTGAAAATGTGTGAATGCGGAAATAATTTTCAGAAGAAAGATGGATAACTCATCGACCTCATCTTGAAGAATTTGAGAACACCTTTTGATGCATTCATTTCAAATTTCCATGTGAACTAGTAGGCATACGAGGAGGATGTTAAGGATTATACGTTTGAAGATTTTTGTAGATTATTTATTACTAATCAATATGTATTAATTGATGAAGGAAATATTGGTGGAAAATATCATTCTCACTTGCTTAAGGGAAAGATAATGGTGAAGCATAAGGAAATAGGATAGTCTAATACACCTATATAAAGACAGGAATACCTTGACTAGAAACCTAGAGGACTATTGGACAAGCAGTCTTGAAATGTGTTTCCGTAGTTTTGATAAAGTTTTGAGAAAACATCCTAAGTATATGAAAAGTGAATAGAGGAATAAGGAAAGTTAGAGAATGCGTGGCTTAGGTGCATCCAGTAGGAAAGTGCACAAAAGGAATTGAATGCGTAGCTCAAAGAATAACGCTCGAAGAATAAACATAGAAGAATAAAGAAATGAAATAAAGACTAATTGGAGAATGAAAACTCGACATTATAGAAATAGAAGAACAACAAAAGAGTAGCACGAAGGATGAGAAGCTGAAGAAAGGTGTCAAACAACCAATTAAATGAGTTGAAAATGCATTGAAATGGGATATTTTTAGGTTGAATAGATTAGGGTTTTTAGCCCTAGCTTTTGAAATAAATATGTAATGGGTTGGGAGATTAGGGATTCAATCAGTTGGTTCATCTAGGTATTATTCTGATGAAGTTTGGTTATGATAGAGTAGATTATGTTAGAGTCTAATTGATATTGAGTTGAGAAGTTCTTGAATGTAACAATTGAAGGTTGATAAGGATGAATAAAGGAATGATAAATATATGTTAAGAAATCTTATGTTATCTATGTTTTTGTGTTTGATTATGAATACTATTTGCATGCATTATAGAATAGCTTCATATGATAGTTAAGAATGTTGTAATCATGGATGACTCTGACAGTAAAAAATCTATACAGTAACTGGAATATGATAAGTATAGGAATCTAAATCATGAGTAAGTTAATAAAAAAACATAGCATAAAACTTGGTGTAGTAGACACGATGGTACAATGAAACTCTGTATAATCATCACCAACAACCTCAATCAACTTCTAGGAACAATTCTTGGTGTCTTAAACCACTCTAGATAATATTTTC
The DNA here is from genome assembly GCA_032191745.1 of Picea mariana. Lineage (NCBI taxonomy): Eukaryota > Viridiplantae > Streptophyta > Pinopsida > Pinales > Pinaceae > Picea > Picea mariana. The sequence continues at coordinate 1,687 of JASDQU010304876.1, forward strand.
TATACATCATTTTTATTATAACCTTAACTAATTCTACACAAATACTGTATGGCCATCTTCTTATCTTTTGTAAAGAGGGAAGGTTTGGTAATATTTTTTTGGTAACTATAATAATTGTATGTAAGGTCTTTGTAGAAGAAAATACTATATTCATGTCACATTGCATGCTCTAGATTATCAAATGGTTATCTTCCCATGTTATCAAATTCATTTGGCCCAAATTCTCAAAAATGATGTATGCCAATAGTCCTCAAAAATACCCCAGATTATCTCATTTCATATAGTTTCATATGTTTCTTATGTGTTATTCTATAAGGATATTCTAGGAATGCAAGTAAAATGAATGGTGGATAAGCATCACATGCTATTGATATAATGATATCAAAATTCCTAGAAACATAAGTATGCCAATGGTTTCTATCTATTGAATAAATGTTTTTTTGAAAGTCCTCAAGTTATTTGGAAATATCCAAAAATATTAAAAAATGAGGTTAAGTAGGCTATCAAATATAACCACTACTACAGTGATGGTGTACCTTATGGGTATGATCACATGCCTTATTAATTGTCTAAAGTCTATGCATATAAGGTAGGATCAAAGTAGCACTAAACGAAAAATAAAAAAGAAATGGTCAGGGAGAAATGCATAGACATGGAAACATTTTCTTACACCAATGAACTCAAATAATAATAAAAAAAAAGTGCATATAAACTTGTATTAGGTTCTATGGGCCACATTATAAAGTAAAATTTGATATCATGTTAGGAGAATACACATAGATCTTGATTACAGGCCCTTAGTGGTATAAATCCGTAAGTGAGGGTCATCCAAGTGAATGAATCAACTCCAAACATGATTAGGGATAAGAAAGCATTGAATCCAAGCCCAAACATGCTTGTAACTTGAGAAGTTGACCAAAGTAAAGACCCAACAACAAATAGGGTATGTTAAGAAAAACATTGAACAACAAAAAATCACATGAAGAATATGAGGAGGAGAGGTAGTTTGGAATTTTATGGAAATCATAATGAAAATGATGCAAGACAACCATGGCCAAGGAATATAAGGAGTTTTGGAGGAGAATTTGAGAGATCCAAGTGACTAAGTGTTTAATAAGATATTTATTAGACCAAAATTCAACAAATATACCACCTCTTCTCCCTCCATATTCATATCAAAATCAACATCAAGAAATGATGGTGGACTCATCGATTTAAGTGGAACTTGTGTCCCCTACTATGTTGATATTATCAAATTTTGTGGTCCCCTATGGTCAAGGAATATTTCTTCTTGCATATTATATAAGTTATTTTATCTTATGTATAGGTCTAGTGTTTCCATGGAAATATGTGGGTTGCTCACTACTACATTGTTTCTTCTCTAGGAAACAAGTGTACATTCACATGGGCTATGTGAATGAGTAGTGCAAGCATTTTGGGAATTGTAGTAGGAATGTCAATGTGTGTGCATAAGTGTGCACGGGAATTGTAGTAGGAATGTGAATGTGTGTGCATAAGTGTGTGCACACGTGTATGTGTGTGTGTGTTTCATGTATGTCTATGTCTATGTATTATTTGACATGTTTACTCATTAATTGGATGTGTTTTCTTTATTTTTATTTTTTGTCCTTTTTTTTTAGTGTTTTCATGAATATAGGAAAAGACATATTTGAGTAATGTTAATAGATTCATATATTTTTTGTATTACAATTGCATTAAGGTCACATATAAGTAGTAGTAGATCCATAATAAATATAACCTAACATTTTCCAAATTCTAGGCAGGAGTATTTCATCCCTAAATCGATGTTGATTGCATGCCCCTCACAATACCCATCCATATTCTCAATCAAATAGGAAGACATACACAATTCCTTGAAGATCAAGATGAGACAAAAATAAATTTTGACAAACCATGTTTAACACCCAAATAGTGGATTGGAATCTTACATTCTTTAAATATATGCAGAAAATGAAAATTAATTCTTACAAGATTTAAAATATCCAAGAAACAAAATGTATAAAGGAAATTTTTGGATGGGGCCTATTTTTGGAGAATTTAGGACAAAGTACAATGATCTGATAGCTGACCCACTCAGTTATTTAGAGGCATTAATTATTTGGGAAAGCACGACAGACAGTTGGATTTGAACTTGGGTGTCACTCATGTAATTAATTCCCCTTGAACTTATTATGTGTGTATTTTATTATTATGATCTTTCACATTTCTTATCATAGTAGTCTAAACATTAGGGCTTGAAGGGGATATATTATATTGAGTATTTGAGGCTCAAGGTCATTGGATTTTTCTTGACCATTTATAGAAAATACTTAATCCAATGCTGAAAGGATTTTAACAACGAAGGAATATATTCGACGATATTAATTTAACTAACCCATTTTTATTGAGTTTAAATCCCACTTGAATACCAATGGATTCCTTTATATCACCTTGAAGGCTAACCTAATGAGCACGAAATATCTATAATGATTAATATATGTTAAAGGTTTAGGTTTTAACAATTATATGGATTAGGTATTATTATTTTTACAAGGGATGGAGGGGTTAGGGTTTAAATGGTTAGAGGTTACAGCTTATAAAGGTTGGGTGTTAGAAGCATTAGATGTGTTATAGAATTAGAGTTTATAAATTTTATTTTTATCACCTGGAAAGAACTCATAGATTATTAAGGTCATTAACTAAAATATCATAAATACAAAATAACGGACTGTTATTCCATGGAAATTATACATCACCTTTATAAGAGAAACAAAATATATATAAAAAAAAATTTAATGCATTTGTATGACTTTGAAATTTTGTTTTTTCATAATATATGTGGGCCTACATGAATGATCCATATATAATATCCATAAATGTAGCTGACGTGAAATCCCAACCACATATAGTGCAATAAATTTTGAAACTCCCATCAAGAGTACTCTAAGGCAGGCGTACCAGGAATCCTCAAGCACCATACACTTTGAAGGTTGGTACTTTGGTTCTTATGTGTATCTTCAAAGAATGGGGAAACAAAATACAAAGTGCACCATTCACACTTGGAACTATCCTTAATGGAGATTGAAGTTTTGATATAAAGAAGAGCCATGGGGAATCATTTAAAAAGAAGGAAGAAAAAGAAAGGTTATGATTTTTAGATTATTCTTGAGATCCATATTGTTAAGCTATCATCTTGTGTTAACATAGTCACTAGATAATATTTGTCCTCTTCCCAGGAAGATTTCATGCACACTTATTTGTTAGAGAGAGAGGCAAATTCCAAAGGAGAATAAATGAACCCTCCCAAAGAGGAGAGGAGAGTCCATATACTATGTCCAAATTCCAAGGTGTATCTGCAATGCCACATCCTTTCTCATTGGAAATATAAATTATACTTGATTTCCTATGTTTTTTAATATTTTTCTTATTTGTGTATCTACTTTTTCACACGCTTGTCTCTTTACTTTATTATTTCCAATTTATCTCTTAATGGACTTGTTGGAACCTTGGGTTCTTATGGTTCATCACACATCTCCCAAGGTCAGTTGGTTGGTGAATCCACCAGATATCAACATTAGTCAGTTGATTAGTTGACACATTTTTTGGTTGAACAATCGACCAACGGTCTAATATAGTTGGTTGATGGATCAACCAGCCAAGAAATAAACTACAAGTTGGAAACATTGATGGTTGGGTCAAGTAAGCTTGATGGGTTGACTAGATAGCATGGATTTGATGGATTCAACTCTAATCATCGATGGTTGTATGTGGAAAATATTTTTCCAATTTCTAGGAAGTTGGTTAGATCTTGAGACTATAAATAGAGGACCCAGTGGGTCATTATCATACAATTGAAATGAAAGATATGATTTCCAATGTACATTGTGACATTCTAATCACAATGAATTGTGCTTAAGTGTTCTAACAATGTCTTTAGATACCATCGATTTTTCTAAAGTTAATTATTTTTTATTATCTATAGTTCTATTTATTTATTACAAATTAGGTTACACCCAATCCAAAAAATGGTATCAGACCTATTGTCTTATACCTTTGCAAGATTTGTTTGTGATTGAATTCGAACCTATGATTTGTTGATTGTAGCTTGATGAAAAAATTCATATTTGTTTAGGTATCAAATATGGATTTGAAAATAAATATTGTTGTTTTGAATGAATAAAATAATGCTATCCAAGATCCATACATGGAAACCCTATTGAATCATAAAGGTATGTAGAAATATACGAAGACTGCAATTCTGGATGTGATTGATGATATGATGAAGCTCATTGTTTATAGAAATAAGGATGATGTTTTGGGGATGATCAAAACCTATATCTTGTGGTAAATTAAGTTATATACAAGTTGAATGGACTTCCATCATAAAGTATGGAAGAATATGAATTCTTTGTTCAAAAAATTCGTTGAAATACATGTCATGCAGTTGGAGAAACCGTTGATCTCTCTATATGTTCATTCCTTCGACCAAATTGAGGAGGATTTGGCGTGTGTGAAAGAGTTGCAGTTGAAAATGTGTGAATGCAGAAATAATTGTCAAAAGAAACATGGATAACTCATCAACCTCGTCTTGATTAATTTTAGAACACAATTTGATGCATTCATTTTGAAATTCCACGTGAACTAGTAGGAATACGAGGAAGATGTTAAGGATTATACGTTTGAAGCTTTCTGTAGCTTATTTATTACTAATAAATATGTATTAATTGATGAAGGAAATCTTGGTGGAAAATATCGTTCTCACTTTCTTAAGGGAAAGGGAAAGGTGAATCATAAGAAAAAAGGATAGTCTAATACACCTATTTAAGGATAGGAATACCTCGACAACAAACCTAAAGGACTACTGGACAAACAATATTGAAATATGTTTTTGTAGTTTTGATAAAGTTTTGAGAAAAAATCCTAAGTATATGAAAAGTGAATAGAGGAAGAAGGAAATTTAGAGAGTGCATAATTGAGGTGCATCCAATAGGAAAGTGCATAGAAGGAGGAAAGATCGCAAAAGGAATATAACGCATAGCTCAAAGAATAAAGCTTGAAGAATAAAGAAAGGAAATAAATACTAACTCAATAATGACAACCTCACATTCTAGAAAGAGAAGAACAACAAAAAAGTAGCATGAAGGATGAAAAGCCAAAGAAAGGTGTCGAACAACCAATTAACTGAGTTGGACATGCATTGAATGGGGTATTTTTAGGATGAATAGATTAGGGTTTTTATCCCTAGCTTTTGAAATAAATATGTAATGGGTTGGGAGATTAGGGATCCAATCAGTTGGTTCAGATAGGTATTATTATGATGAATTTTGGTTATGATAGAGTAGATTATGTTAGAGTCTAATTGATATTGATTTGCAAAGTTCTTGAATGTAACAATTGAAGGTTGAGAAGGATGAATAAAGGAATGATAAATATATGTTAAGAAATCTTATGCTATAAATGTTTATGTGTTTGATCATGAATACTATTTGCATGCATTATAGAATAGCTTCATATTATAGTTAAGAATGGTGTAATGATTCATGACTGTGATAGTAAAAAATCTATATAGTAACTGGAATATGATAAGTATAGGATTTTGAATCATGAGTAAGTTAATAAAGAAACATAACATATTTATGAGCATAATATACTAAGGAAGAATGAACCGAATGATTTCCTCCAATTCCCTTACTACTACAGATCCTTGGAATCACCATAGGTACCTTGGGTGAGACTTCATCTATGCAAGCAGTTGATGCTTAAAGGGCCGATGGTAGGTGGGTTTTGTTGGTATGACATAAACCAAACCTCAGGTATTACATCCTGCACCTTGAATAGCACCAAAAAATGGTTATGTTGTTGGGACCAAGACTTCTCGATTTAGGGTATGTTTTGGAGGCCGACTAAGAAGGAGATATCAAAATTATTTGAAAAGAAGGAACATGAATTCAAGTGAAAAAAGAACAAAAACCCTCAGATGACTAACAGGGAATGGATTCAAAAGCATGTGTTCACAGATCTGCATGAAATTTTCTTTGGCAAAATTCTATTTATTACGATAGAGTGGCTATAAATATTAGTAGAGAAAACTAGAAGGTTCAACACCGCAACACCAAGAATTAGACTCCCAAAGTGGTAACACAATTAAATTATGTAAGTAACCTAACTACTCAAATAATTTTTTTTTGGTTGGATAGAGTCTTAGGGTTATGTTATAGAGTTTGCAGTAGATTGTATTCAATCATACAATGTCGTAGAAAGGGATTTTTTCAAAGTTCTACATGGAAGGTTCTTGAAATCATTAAATACATGGATAAATATGATATTGTGTGAAAATCACATGATGGTCATGCAATCCAACTGCTAATGGGTTTGCACACATAGGGGAACTGGAGGATGATAAGATGATCGTCTAAGAGAAGGAAGGAAGCAATGAAATATGTTGGGATGGACTGGGGATGCTAGATGAAGATATATCTTAGGAAGGATATGATTTTCGAGATTTTTGTAGAGGGAGGAGGTATAATAGGAAAAATATTGAGGCTGAGAAAAGAGAGTGGTGCAGTGAGAAAGAGGGGAGCAAACCTTGTACACTAGTCTGAATCATGGAGGTAGCATACCTAGGGGGAGAAGAATAGGATTTTTAGTCCATTCCCATAATATAAGAGACAACAATTCCTACTCAGACAGGATCCTGTGTTGAATCCATAACCCCATGTGCATGACCAAAATAAGAAGTAACATTTGAAGATTTTTCAAAAGAAATTGTAGTTAGCAAAGGAGGACCAAGTAGTAGCAGTTAGAATAGTGGAAGTAGTGTGCTGAGTTATAATAAGAATCAACCAAGATCACCAAGAGGAGGGACTACATCGAAAATAATGGTCAGGGTGCATAATACTCTTAGGTTGTTGGATTTCTAAGGAATTGGGTCAGAGGGCCCATAACAACACTTGTTTATGTGTGAGGTTATTTGGGCCACAAAGAACATACATGATGATGTTGTGAAAAATGTGCAGCTAGCGACAACATTAGAGGTCTTTCACTAGTATGGTATATCAATTTACAAAGCACCATGGCTACAGGATAGGCCAAGACATTGGCATAGAATAAGCAAGCACCGATGAAGGAGTTCAAGAAGCCAAAGTCGGAGTTGTAGTACATCGAAAACTTTAAGGAGATTAGACAAGTATAAACAGAGTCGATATGTTATTATGACCAGATATTTAAGGATGTGATGGGTAGTATAAAATTCTATATACCAAATTAACAACACCAAGAATGGTTTATCGTAGGGCTTCTATGACAAATTACAGGCCACTGATCCAGTAGAAGGTTTCATCACAAAACAAGGCACTAGATATTTCAATTAAAGTGGAGGAATGGTGCAAGTTTAGATGCAGTTGGTTGCATTGACAATCCACCTAGAATAACTGATAAAGGGAAAGGATAAACATTACCAAGTATGGTGTACAAAATGTAGGACTTAAGGCCATCATAAGGATGAATTCCCAGAATTCACAAAATATTTGGTTATGGGAAAACTGAATCCATTGTCGCGAGGAGGATACTGTGATATATGTAATAAATGGGGCCATCACCCAACTGAATGTCCACTAGTACAGGAGTAGCAGAGAACGCCAGAGAACTTGTTTTGCATTTTTTCCAAATCTATAGGACATGAGGAGAAGGATTGTTGCGTGTTTGAATTAATGAGGGAGAACACATTCGATATGTACAGGATCTAGGAAGAAAATTCTACATCAGAAGTGGGGGGTCCATGATACAACAATAAAGGAGGTTTCAATCAAGGGAATAAAGGAAAATTTGGTTGAGGCCGAGGTAGAGAGAATTATGGAAGAGGAGGAAGAGGATCGATCATATGTTACAAATGTAATCAACCTAGAAACTTGGACCGTGACTACCAGAATCCATGTATGATGTGCACATATTGCAGAGCACTAGGTCATTCGAAATAAGATTGTCCCCAACTAGTTGCGAAGTGGCAGACAATAGAAAACCAGAACCCGAGACTGAATCAAAATGTGCAAATGATATCATCCAAAAGATGCAACGAAAGACCCAAAATAGTTTTTTTTAGATGCGGAGTATATAGAAAATGGAATGATAGGACATATGAAGAAAATAATATTGAACAATGGGTAAGAAAGTCAGCACAGCCCATGCTAGCCTTTGATGCTCAGTAAGAAAAGGAGACATATTAGAAGTAAAGAAAAGAAGTAATAGGAACAAATTGGGGGGAATGAACATCAATGACATCTCATGAACAATATCATGAAATGCCAAAGAAGCCAATGCAAAAGGTAAGTACGCTAAAAACATTATTGCGAAATTGTGTTAAGCTAATCAAGGATGAGTCTATGGTAACTGCATTATAAAACATGGTTGATCACTGCACAAGAGTAAGGGTAACTCATGTCACACAAAGGATGGTAAATCAGGTATTGCGCTAGAAGCAAACAAATGAAGAATTCAGATTCAGTGCATATATTGGAGAGTATGATGTGGATAATATTATTTTGGGCTCAGATTTTGACGTGAACATGTTACCCTAAAAATAAATGTGAGTTGATGGGAAAAACTAAGTTGATATGGTGTCATGTTCAACTTAGGCTAGGGAATCAACAAATAATAATTTTGATTGGTCAGTTGACAGAAGTACCTATGAACATAGATGGGGTGGACAACGTGGCACACTTTGAAGTTATTGATATTGTGGATGACAGTCAACCATATCCATCACTGGTGGGAATGGAATGGGATTTTGATAACCAAGATATCATTAAATTGAAGAGGAGGGAGATTATATTTGAAGTGGGATATTTGAAATTTATGACACCCTAAGATGCGTCAGAAGTACCAAGATAAATAGAACCAACAAGAGGGAATGTCATTGACAATTTATGTAAATTGACTGCATGAATAGAGGATTATTTCAACCTGACAGTAGATGGTGCATTGAGTTGGCGAAGTATCATTTCATGTGTGTCATATTCTCAAGAATTTATATATCATTGGCAACAAATGATTCATGAAGTGTCAACTAGACGATGTGCATGCATTACTCGATCCTTGCACTAGATTGTAAAAGAGCTATGCAAACCGCTTAGGTATGGCAGATTAACTGATATAAGTATGTTTTTAAAAACATTTGAGTTGTACGTACCCAAAAAACAATCGTTGTTAGCATTGGATTTGGTATTAAAAGTGAATCCAACCGGATGGTGCGCTAGACATAGAGAGGGAATGAACGACTAGCTACAATGCATCAGAATAATGAAAATAAGGTTTGGCACTAAGGAATAAAACATTGTGCAGAAATATGAATTGGAGAGTGACCCAATAGACCATGTGAACGATGTAGGCATTTGTGGGGTTTAGTAATAGAGGCAGAGTGGACACAAAGATTTATACACACAGTGAACATTGTTACAAGGAAAATCTCTCTATGGAAAGGGGTAAACCACAATAGATGGACATGAATGCATAAATAAAATATATTTTCAAGTATGCTATATAGACAAATATTCTAGAAAGACAAGATTAAAGTCTTATCTCATCCAGATGTTCGATGAATTCCACCATTGAGCACTTGAACCAAAGAAATACACCTGCAACTAGTCCTCAACAACCAAGCAACGCAACAATATGGTGATAATATATAATGTTATCACATTCAATACCATAATCCATCAACATTCATAACAAATACCCCCCATGGAATAATAATTCAAATATTTCCAAGATATTAATTGGATGAGAAAAGAGTATTTCTATTAATATATAATTAGCAGAAGTGAACAAGTTATAGACTTCTGTGTCGTCACAGTTCGGAACCGAGAAACCAAGTTCCTTCAAGCTGGGTATCCATCACTTCAATCCTCCACCAAAGGCAAGCTCATATAAGAGAGACAATGAAATTCTCAATTAGTTCAGGAAGATCTTGGGGGTTGAGCAATGTGTTTAGACTTAAATGACAAAGGGATGCAGACTCAATGTGAAGTGAATAATTTCTCCATAGTAACTTTTCTCTCAAAGTCGAATTATTTCTCCTTTTTTCCCATATATAGCCTTCAAGTGGAAATGAAGGGTCAAGTCGAAACATTTCCAGTATATGGAAGGCCAAGGATCATTGATCTTGTGACGTGACATGGAAACCTAACACCATTTTTCAATTTTTGGCACATTTCCCAATGTACATGGGTTATAGTGGTGCAACATGCGTATACACATGGTGTATAGTAGGAAAGGTGCGTACATGTGGAAAAAATTATATTTTTGGCTATGGGATTTGCAAAAAGGGATTTGAAGTCTGCATAGGGAAATGCAAAAAGGCCTTCTATGCAAGATTGCATGGGGTGAGGAAAATATTTATATAGAAAATGCCCACTAATGTGTGAGGTCAGAGGAGTATCTACGATGGCCAAAATAAATTATAAAAACCCAGAAGTGGAGTAATGGGGCCCCAGCTGCAAAAATTAGTTTCTCATTACAATCTGTACTGACTTTGCACGCATGGCTACCAATTTGAATTACACTACGGATCCATGTGAAAATATACCAAAAACCTGTTTGTGGCCATGAACAGGAAAATACAAATGCGGTTACATTCCAAAGGTTGTCATAGTCACGAACAAGGCACAATAAAACCACTCTTAAAATAAATCTGAAGATATTTGTATACAATGGAGTACAATCTAATCTCCCAAGAGCATTGAAGTCACACAGGTACTGCTCCAATGAAAAGGTAGCACCAGTTCAGGAAAGTTATGGCTACATACTGATGTCTTCAAGTCCTCTAATCAATCCGCCAAAGGTGCAAGTCTACATTGTGTTAATAAATGAGTTGAGTTCGAACACAATGAGACCTTGTTTGATTACCGGTAATTGAGGTATACCATTAACAAATGTGAGACAACCTACTATTGATGAAAATAGGTATCAAGGCATTGAGTAAATTCTTACAAGTGTGAATAAAGGAGTTGGGGTTGAACACTTGAACAATCCATCGATCAGGGGACACTGATGTATTCCCAACTATCGATGGTGAGAGAACCAACCACTAATGACTACAAGCCTTTAGGTACTCATAGGAATTTAGGTCTAATTTCCAAAATAGATGAGACAAAATTGATGGAAGGATACTCGTCGAAAGGAGAGAATTAATGCATCGTTCATCATTTAGCATGAGGTACAAAGAAGGAGCTTGATGTTTTGGAGGAAATAAGATGAATAACATGTTCACAAACCAATGAACCTACGCGTCTTTCACGTGTTCCAAGTGCAAGAGGTACACAAAAAATACCCTCTGAATAGAAGCCAATGAGGAAAATTGTTGACAAAGGCGAGGAAACCACCGGTAAGGCTAATGGCATCCAAGACACTGCATGAATCCCAATGTGTGAATAGGTGTATTTTCGTCGAACACAAGGGAAACCACCTAGTCAACGACCAATGATGAAATGTCGATTGTTGGGTTCAAGGTTACCTACCAATTAGGAAAGTAGGACCATGGTGCGTAATAGGACTACAAATTCAGGTGATTATGAGACAAACTGAGTGTATGGACAACATGCAAAGTCAAGAGTTCTAAGGAATGGTGGACACAGGTTGATATACATCCTTTCAAAAAGAGCATGAGACATATGGAAGACTCTAGGAGCATAGACTCAATTATGAAACCATGAGATGGAGGAGACATCAATAAAATTCTCCATACGGACTGGAAGAGTAACCACTTGGGGGAGTAAACTCTTTGTAATGAGATCATCTTCCTAAGGCCATGATAAACCCAAAATTATGATGACAAGTGGACTCAACAATTTTGTGCTATGTTCAAAGACGACACGACTGCTCCTCATATAAGATAATACTCCCTTACCGCTCGTTTTTGTTTTTTTTTCATAGTCAAATGAATGATATGATATAGAGGATGAAACGAGTGCTGCAAGTAAGAAAAACTAGTTCA
>JASDQU010304881.1:0-13671 GCA_032191745.1 Picea mariana
TTCTGTCTCATTTCCTTCATGGAATTCTATTTCAATATGTCCACATTTTTCACAATTAAAACAAAACAACATACCTCTGGTGATTATGTACTCTTCATCTTCTAAATCTGCTTGACATGGTGAACATAATTATTCTTGATTTGTATTGGCATCTTCTTTTACATTTTCTGAATCTGTGATGGGTGAAGAATCTATGTCATGTAAATTATCCCAAAGTTATTTTTCTGATGAATATTTACCAACCTTTTCTCTTACTAGACTAGGTAATCCTTCCTAGATGAAATCCATTGCTATTTTTTTAATATTCCTCAATTCTTTCTTGGTTGCAGTCTTTTCGCTTTTTGAACTATCATATCTTGTAACAACTCATAGCCAAATATAATGTCCCTGTGCCTATAAAAATACTTTCGTCCTTATGCTCCACATCTCATACTTAAAACCATTCTGACCATTAAACATTGGTACTCCATTCTCAGAACAATCCATGATCTCCTTCTAGTGGTTAAATTGTTTCCTTAAGGAACCTGCTCTGATACCAATTGTTGGATTACTGAGAGGGGGGGTGAATCAATAATAGAGAAATTTAATCCTTTTTAACCATATAATACAAGTGTTATATCAATGTATAATTATCATCCAATAATTGTAGAATAAATAAGAAATGAACAAATGAACAATCATACACATACATAATACACCAATGTTTTACGTGGAAACCCAAAGCGGGAGAAAACCAAAAAATGATTTTTCTTATATGTTTTGAAGAATTATATTCATTGGAAGCACCAACTTCCTTTGTTTTCTAGTTGCAACTCTAAGGAAGCTCCAACCCACTAGTTTCCCAGGCTAAAATGTAAGGGAAGCTCCAACTCCCCAATTATCTAGCTACAACTAGAAGGAGGATACAACCCCCTATGTTCTCCGGCTACAACTGGAAGGTGGCTACAACCACCTATCCTTTCCCTGTCCAACTGCCCTGAAGTATAAGTAGAATGATGGAACCATTGTCACACTATCACTGTGAGATGTATTGTTGTAAACCTGTACCAATCAACCTGCACCAAATAACATGTACCAATAACCTGAACCATGCATCAACCATGAATCAACATGTACCTCAATATGTAATCAACCTGTACCATAAACAAGTGCATAAACCATGCAACAACCTATACCAAACAACCTATAATCAACCTGTACCATAAACAAGTGCATCAACCATGCACCAACCTGTACCTCAACCTGTACCATGAACAAGTACATCAACCATGCACCAAACCTATACAATTAACCTGTAACAACAACCTGTCCGAAAAACCTATCACAATAACCTATCTCATCAATCTTATCAACCAAATCAAATCTACTCACCAATANCCAAGTATGTAACAATCATGTATCAACTACTCATCAACTATGACTCATCAAGATGTACCAACATCATCAACTATACACCTCATGTATGTGCCAACTCATCAACTACGTGTCTCAACCATGTACCCAACATGTACCTCAACCAAATGCCCTCATAAATTTCATCATCCAGATCTGATTTGTGACTATGTAATAGACCTAGTTTATATGATCACATACCTACAAACCTTCCTTAACGTTAACAACAAGAGACTAGCATTTTCATCAAACTTTTCTTTAGTCTCACATGGCTAGTTTAGGATTAGTCAACAACACTAACTTGAAATAACCATAACTATGTACCTGTAATGAATAAAGGTTTAAAAATAATAAACAATGTTCTTCAATTTTTTTTAAGCAATTCCTCCAGGTGTCACTACTTGAAACCTCTCAGAAAAGGAGTTATAGCAAAAATGGCATACCTTGCTAAATTCTGGCTTATTCTATAGAGAGACCTTGTAGAGAATGCCCCACATGAAATATTTGTTGAATAGATATGAAAATGTTACAAAGAATACTATAGAATTTAATCTAACCAACACATCTGGTCTTACTTAATTTGGATATGTTATGAATAAGTTATGACATTTTTACCTGAAACACCTGTTTTAGACTAGTTTCAAGACTGGCCAGAAACCCTATTTTCCACGAAGTTTAACTCCAAAAATACAACAAGCCACAATATTATTTTTTTACCACAGATACTTGGATATGTTTCCTCAATGAAATAGAAATTTCACGTTATGAATTATTCTAGAAAAATAGTTATTACGAAAATGGTGAGATGATCTGTAAATAACATACCTTAGAAAGCATCATCAAAAGAATTTATCCTCCCTTGAATTGTGGCCTTCTTTTCTTCAGCTTCCTTCTGAAATTTGGCTTAGATATCCTTTGGTTACCTCAGACATCTATAGATATTCAATATTCTCAAGTGTGTTCTAAAATGAGAGAACCTTGCCTCTTATTTATACTCTCCAAGTAGCTTCCTTAAAAACATCTTCTAGGTCACTTTGTCCACTTTCCTTATTTTAAGGTTAACCCACTTCTAATTTCTCCATTAAATTTAAATAAGTTATTTTGTATTCACTTTGAATTATAGTACACTCATCACTTCAATCTATTATTTACCTTCTAAAATTTCTTAAACCACTTTGAATACTTTGACCTTTTGGGGCTTCTAGATAACATATGAGGGTCCTCCAACTTCGTAAGGCCATAACTCTCAAACCATGAGGAGTTATGTGACGTTCCACATACCACCAGAAATGGAATGACTTGTAATATCTATATAGAATAGTATTACCTTCAAATATATCAAATATCATACTATTATGCGTCAAACAAACTTGGGTTCATTACCCAAACCTGTGTTCTCCAACTTCTTATGGCCATAACTCTCTAACCGTGAGGAGTTATGTGATGTTACACATACCATCGGAAATGGAATGAAATATAATATCCATATAGAATATTATTACCTTCAAATACATTAAAACTCATACCATTATACATGAAACAACCTTGGGTCCATTACCAAAACTTTTGTGCTATCGGAATTCTCTACCGGATTTTCTCCAAGGGTTGAAATCAATCACTAAGGGTTGAAATCAATATACAATATCACTCTCCAATGGTTGAAATCAATGACAACCAAAAATCCATACCAAATGTCCATCAACCTAAGCCAATTCTCTGACAGGAGTGTCCCTGTAATCTTATTTGTAGGTACTCATATCCCCTTTGATTATTGCTATGTAGATTTTTAGATATGTTTCCTGTTCTGTTGTTTTGGATCTTGATCCATTTTCTGTCTGATTGTATCCAAGTCCAGACTTGTCATGACGAGGTGTTTGACTATTGATAATGTTATCTAAAAATTTTGATTTGTTCTGCATATTTTTTTCTTGAAGATCCTTTCTTAATGTGACAATCTTTTCTTACAAATTTCCAATGATCTTGTCTCTTTCTTATAGTTGTTCTTTGAGTACTTCTTCAATTCTTTTATCTTATTCTATTTGAACCTTCAAATTTGTGATCATTTGTTTTAATTTCTGAGTGTCTTATTTCTTGTCTAGTTCTACGTGTAGCTTCTTGTTTTTCTTATTTTATCTTCTTATAACTTCTATGGCACACAACAATTTTTCTCGGTAGTCAACTTCTGCCTCTTCATATTATTATTCAGTGTCTTCTTTATCAGAGTCTTCTACTTCCACGAATATAACTCTTTTTGTTTCACTGTCATTAACTTCATCTTCATCTAATGAGGAGATTTCTTCTTTGGTGCATAAGCTTTTCTTGAAATCTTTCTTTGTGATTCTTTTACCTTTATATTTTTCTTTGCTATTTGAGTAATCTTCATCATTCCTCTTATTTTTCTTATGAGGACATTTGTTAGAAAAATGACCAATACCATCAAAATTAAAACAAATTAATGGAAACTTACCTTTATATCTGTCGTTGGTTCCTTTGTTCAATCTTTTGACAAAGTTGGCCATTTCTTCATCATCTTCCGAGATGTCACTGATGATGCTATGTTCTTTTTCCTTTTGTTTCCCTTTTTATTTGACCTTTTGGATGCTTTGAAAGATGCTTCTTTTATATCTGGATTTTCCTGTTCAGTTCTCATTTCATATGCCGTGAAGATTCCATGTAGTTCGTTCATGCTTATTGAATCTAGATCTTCTCTTTCTTCTAGTGCTGATATCTTAGGATCAAAGCTCATAGGAAGAGATCTTAGTACCTTTTGAACAATTATAGATTCTTTAATTTCTTCTCCCAATCCTATGATTGCATTTACTTTTTCATTGTCTCGTAAGAAGTAAGTTGTAATATTCTCATCTTCCTTCATCTTTAGTTGTTCGAAATGACCTCTGTAAGTTTGAATCTTTGTTTCTTTGAATTTTGAATCTTCTTCATAAATATTTTGAGGCTTGTCCCAAATCTCTTTAGTGGATTTACAATGTGTAAATTTGGTGTATATTTATTCACAAAGACCATTCAAAAATGCATTTGTGGATTTGGAATTATTTTCCTGAGTTTTATTGCTCTTTCATTTGTCGGTGGAACTATTGGTTCTTTGTATCCATCTACAACAGATTGTCAAATTTCAAATCCCTATGCACGTATATATGTTTTCATCCTTCTTCTCCAAAATGCATACTTTTGTCCATCAAACTGTGGTATTCCATTTTTATACATGTTGTTTCTCTCCATGATCTACCTTTCAGTTGTTAAACTAATTTTTGAAGGAACCTTCTCTGATACCAATTGTTGGATTAGTGAGAGGGGGGGTGAATCAATAAAAAAGAAAATCAATCATTTTCAACCACACAATGAAAGTGTTATATCAATGTAGCATTATCATCCAATTGTTGCAAAGTAAATAAACAATGAACAAATGAGCATTCATACACATACACAGTACACCAGTGTTTTACGTGGAAATCCAAAGCGGGAGAAAACCATAATTTTTTTTTTCTTATATGTATTTAAGAGTTACATTCATTGGAAGCACCAAATTCCTTTGTTTTCCAGCTGCAACTAGAAGGAGGGTCCAACCCCCTAGTTTCTCAGGCTACAACATGAGGTAAGCTCCAACTCCCCAATTCTCTGGCTACAACCCCCTATGTTCTTCGACTACAACCGGAAGGTGGATACAACCACCTATCCTTTCCCCGTACAACCACCTTGAATTATAAATGTGAAATGTAGACAACCTATCACTGTCACTAAATCAACCACTTCCACTGTCAAATTGTCACTGTCAACCTGTACCAATAACCTATACCACGCATCAACCTATACTTCAACTATGACTCATCAAGATGTACCAGCATAATCAATTATACACCTCATGTATGTGACAACTCATCAACTACTTGTCTCAACCATGTACCTCAACCATATACCAAAGACATACACCAATATAACCATAAAAAATTAATCACTCTATCCATATACCAAATACCATAAACCCTTACATCAAACCATGTGCCACAACCTCAATTTTATGTAGCCTCAAGCTAAACCAACAACTTCAACAACACATCACAACCAAAATACCAATACCCATATGCCAAATACCAACAACAAAATACCAATTGTATCCCTCAACAAATATGATATATGCAACAATACTGAACATCCAATACCATCTCAAGAGCTAAACCCTAGCTCACTAAACATACCTCAAACAAGATGTGCCATATCTCTCATAAATAGACCCCAACCATGTTGTTGTCATGATTTTTCTGCCACACTTTTTCTGCATGATTTTTCTGCCGCGATTTTTCTGCTACAATTTTTTTGTTGCACTTTTTTTGCCACGATTTTTCTTCCACACTTTTCCTATCACAATTTTTCTACCGCACTTTCTGTGCCATGATTTTTGTTTCGCATTTTTTATTCTACACTTTTTCTGCTGCACTTTTTCTACTGTACTTTTCCTGCTACATTTTTCTCTATCAATAATACCTACCCAAATAACCTTTCACAAAATAGATATTCAATGATATTCAATAGGTTCAAGTGTGATTAAATGAGAGAGCCTTGCCTGTTATTTATATTTTCATGTAGCATCCCACTTTCCTTATTTTAGGGAGTTCAACATTAACTTTATTATTTAAACAATTTATTTTGCAAACACTTTGACTACATTGACCTTTTGGGGCTTCTAGATGACTCATGAGGGTTCTCCAACTTCACATGGCCATAACTCTCTAACCATGAGGATTTATGTGATGTTCCACATACCACTGGAAATGGAATGACATGTACTATCCATATAGAATAGTCGCACATGAAAGTATATTGAAACTAATACATTTATCCATCAAACATAGTTGGGTCCATTACCCAAACCTTTATGCTACTGGAATTCACTATCGGACTTTATTCAAAGGGTTGACATCAATGAAAACCAACCCAATTAATCAACAATGTTTTGAGGGTTTAACACTAGTTCTAATGCAGAGTTGATGGTTTATCTAATAATCTCAATGGAAAATTTCTAATACTTCACCACTAGGCATAAAATACTTGTAATATTTGTTTATTGTCTTGGACATATTATGTTATGAACCTATGGTAAAAATTCTCCAAGCATTGTCTCTTAATGGTTGGTCATGACATACTTCCTTTTTCGCTGCTATATTATTTGCACAGTCATTTTAATACTAAGCCCCTAGATGTTAAATTGCTAATTGTGGATGACAAGTTTAAAAATAGTGGACATTAACTTGCCACCATCACATTACTCTGAATATTAGATTGGAAAGGTGTAAAACTGCTTTGAACAGTGGTAACTTGTCTTGAACATGGTTCAAATCTGCCTTAATTTTTGTGGTAACAACATCGTTATATGATGTTGGTTTCTCATTATATTTCTGAGCAATTTTGGCACATATATTTCACCTTAAATTTGTATTGAGCGATGCATTTCATCCAAGTCTAATAACAATTTTGAGGGGTGACGTTTTTCATACATTTCATCAACATTAAAATTGTGGTATCATTTCTCTAGGAGTGGATCTATGGTTAAGCTTTGCTCTTGATGACATGGATGGATTCTTTTTAAAAGTTGGAACTGATCATTCCTTATGATATATGGACTGTGGAATGCATGTTGTCTTAAAATATTTCTAGATATCTCATCCTTATAAGGCTTGACTTATTGGGGGCTGGACATACTATTGATGCAGGAGTTAACTCTTTAACTTGGCTACAATCTCACCATAGTTTGGATGTATTGAATCTAGTTTACTTATATAAACTTTTTTTGATATAATCTAATGCTCATCACTAATCCACTACCCCAAAGGGATGGAAATTAATGACTTTTGATTGATGAATAATTCCAATATCATTGTCTAGAAAAAAAATGAGTCTATAAGCCAAAATCCATGTCCAAACTTTACCAGGTGCCACCACACCATCCATTTCTATTTTTGAAAACAGGTAAACAAAATGTCAGATATATATTATGAAACTTCATGCCCAAATTTTGACTGTAACACTGCCCCACATAAATGCTAGTGACACAACTGTCAGGTCACCATGAGATTAAAAATTGAAGAGAGGAACCACGGGATTTGGTTAAAAGAGGGGACCCACATGATTTTGTGAATAAGAGAGATTAGGGGTGCTCAGGAGATGGGTTTGATGGTTTCACCGAGATTTAATAAAGGCCATCTGTAAAAAATAGGATTCTTAACTATGTCTATATTCCCTGAATGAATGATTATTACTATTACTATTACTATTTAGGGTGAGAAATTTACCAGAAATTTCTTGCGATGAGAAAAATTTAACGATTTGGATGAAATTGTTGGTCTAGGTGGGATCCTTTATCTCTCTATCTCACTGTGGATTTTGTCTCATTTTGGCTACTATCTCTGTATGTCTCACTATGGCTCCTATATCTCTCTGTCTATGTGGATCTTTGGTGGGGTCACTATGTCTTATGTTTTCACTCTTTGTATCTGTGGCTGGGGTCTTTTGAGGGTTCCATTTGCAGGAAGGGTCAAAGCGAGGGTTTCATTTGGCAAGGAGGGTCAATGCGAGTTTTTGTTGAGTGGATTATTTGTTATATAAATAACATATATATGTTATATAACATAATAAATAAATATGTTATATATATATATATATATATTATGTTTTTTTTTTCCTTTTAAAATAGGTGCAACTCCTAATACCACTTGAGGTGTGTAAAGACATGAAAAAGATGCCATCTGGATGTTATCCATGATAATCCTCAACACGATCAAGGTATCTACAAGTGTGTCCTGTTAGAAATCAATCTTAACCTAGATACCCAAGGTAAAGACAACATCCCCAATCTCAAACAAGAGACGAGGGACACAAACATTGGTGTGTAGCATGAAACTAGTCAAAGAATAAGAAGAAAAAACACATCACAAAAGTTCAGAATTTCCATTTTGACATATATTTTTCTTTGATTGTAACTTGAATATTCTTGGAAAAAAACAAAATTCCACTTTTAATGTTATAGAACAAATAAATCATCATTGCAAGAAAGAATATACTTGTCATTGATGGTGACTTAAATTAAAGTTTTATAGTAGCCTAGACACTCTTTGAAAGCCATTTTTATTCTCCAACACAATCAAATGTCCATGAGGTGTGTGGGACCCATAGGAAGTAAAAAAAACATAATATATAGTTTTTTTACATAACACATTATCTTGCAAGAAAATAAGAATGATATTTTCATTTGTATGTAGGTAGGTTTAGAAATAAATTAGAGGTTAAAATGTCTCCATTTTCCATAGATTAGAGTTTTTTATATTTACCATATATATATATATAAATGTTTAATAACATTGTTTCCTCCCAATAGGTCACAAGTTCAAATCAAGAGGGGGTTAGAGTATGCATTCCTCTGTAGACTTTATCAATCAAATGGTTGTGTGGAGGGGGTCCCTTGTCCCACAAAAATGGGGCATCATACACCAATCTAGTGTCAATATTGGATGTGACCTTGAAATTAGATTATTATTATTATTGTTATTGTTACACACACACACACACACACACACACACACACACACACACATTGTGTATCCCTAGACATACCCGTTTGGAGGGGGTGTCACATTTCTTGGAATTCCCATTTCTAAAACTAATACATGTTTCATTGTTTCATTCAATGTAGGTGGAAATATGGGAGAAGAACCCATACACATACAATGACAAGCCTCTATATAAAGAAACATAGAGTATGTTGAGGTCTCCAAATAGATTATACTCAAAATTTGGATAGTCTAATGAAGATCAAGAGAAATGTTCTACCTTTGGAATGGGAGCGATGGAAATCATAATTTGGATGAGAAATTAAAGGAACAACACATACACAAGTGGTGTAATGACCCTAGTTGGATAAATGTTTAAGAATTGTAAGGTAAAACTAATTAGGGGATTAATTGTGTTAACAGGGTATTAATTAAACAAAGATGATTTAATGATATTAATTAAGTGAGTTATTAATTAATTAAAGGATATAATTGTGATTAATTAATTAATAATTTAACTACAAACCACATTTAATAACCTACGTAATGGATTTAATAGATGAGTGGTATATGATATAAAATGGTTACGTACCCAACAAGGGATAACCTGTTAGTCCCGAGAAGATAAAACATTAAAGGAAGGATCAAGGATGGGGATGAGGGCAGGTAAGGGAGTAAATGAGGAGTCGGTGAAGGAGGGATAAGGGAGGAAGGGAGGTTTACGTGAGGGGCATGGGACGGAGGATGGATTCTGGGAGGACTATGAGATTTGCAGGGAGTAGTAGAGTTCTGGTTGTGGCACTTTTGATCAGTTGAGGCACCAGGTTGCTGGAGGTTTTGGGCACGGGGGGCCAGGATATCCATAGATATCCTGGAGCTAGGTAGTTTTCCTAGTTGGCAGGGAGGACAATAGGTTTTGGGTAGTCATTATTTGTTTGTGGCTGGGTTGGTCTGTGTATCAGGTAGCAGGAAGGCAACAACAAGGCAGCAAGGCAACAGAAATTAGCATCAGAACCGGGTAATTTGTTAAACTACGTGTTTATTTCATTCTGCCATGAAATCATTATTCATTGATAAATTTAAGTTACTGAAGTTGCTATTATGAAGATTGTTGTTATGTTATGAAGTTATTATCTCAGTTCATGAAACAAATTGCTTATGAAAGTAAATGATGTTTGGAAATATTTGGTTGTTACATATGGTATCAGAGCGTCTTAGTTCGAAATCTGGGCCTAAGGGCCAAAACCCCAAACGCTAACTCCAGCCACGCTTAACCTGTAAGAAAAACACGTCATTTGCATCTTAATAGATTATGTCAAGCAACATTTAGCTTGACCCAATATGATTGATACAGTATCAAAAAATATACTCAAGGTAGCACCCCTACATTATCCAAGCAAATGGTCTCATATATATCACAAGCAACCGCTTTAGGTAATACCCTTTTACTGGATCACAAATGGCTAATACAGTCTTAGTCTGAATATTCAAAGGAACGCCCTTTAAAATAGTGGCAGCAAACCAGATAGTTTGAAGGATCACTTCCCACNATGGCTACCCTTAAAGCAGCCTGATAAAGCTATTAAGCATGAAAAAGAGAGTTGATAATTGAATTTTATTTGAGCAATACTTGTCAATGAAGTTTCAAGTAAAATAGACACCTGAAATAGATGAAAATGTCGAGGGAAGCTTCTATCTAAGGCTTGAAGTTGGCAAGATTCAATAACTACACGAATTATACTATATAAAATGCAATAGGACTTTTGCAAGACCTCGAAAAGGCTTACTTCATCTCGAACTTACCTAAATGAGGAACTGCCAATGCGCAGTCAGAAAAAGGAAATTTTGAAGACTTGTATTGCGGGGGAACGGTGTAAACTACTTGCCTGTATTAGCCTCAGTGAATTTTAATAATGAAAAATCTCAAGAACTATAGACCCATACAAATTTTAACCGTGCCAAGGAGAGTTGTCTATTACGCAGGAGAATGGATCTGAGCCGTCAGATCTCGGGCAGATACCCGACGACCGTAGGATCTTCATGGAGTTGCGAGGGAGTTAAGTCCTCGAGGACAGAAGGAGAAATCCCGATGACAGGTGTGAAGGCATCGGGATATCGGCGTTCATGAAATTGGGATTCGAGAGGTTGAGGAAGTTGGGACATTTTAAGTCTCGAAATAGCGAGATCAGATCTGGACCGTCCATCAGGGTGAGACACGTGGCAGAGATCTAAAGAGAGTCGACAAATCGGGAGTTCTGTGAGCAAGAGGTCGAGAAATCCATGGTGAAAACCACGATACAATCAGAGCCATCCATCTGATTGGGACAGGTGGCAACCGTCGGAGAGTCATCTGTGAAGAAAGTCAGGGATCGGCATATTGGGAATTCTGTGGACATATTCACTTTGGCATTGAAAACCCCAAAACAATGAGAGGTGATCATGACCGTCCGTTCTTGGGATGTGTGGTAGTGATCAGAGCCATCGGGAAAGGTCCCGATAGGAGGTCGTCCATCGGGTCATCGCGAATCGGGAAATCGCGGATCCCGTGGACGAGTGGTCCTTGCAGTTCGGAAACACGAGGCCCGATTCTCCGAAAAGTAGAAAGCTCTGTAGTGGAAGCCAGCTGTCATCGCGGATAGAGATATCGCGAGTTCCGTGGACAAGGTATCCATGCACTATGAAATCATGAACCCCGAAAACGCGACGTAATTAACTTAACTCTTAAACCCTCGTTAAAAAGAATTAATTAATTGAGGTTTTAATTAAGACTTAATCACATCGCGAAATCGGAGATCGGGGTTTCGTAATTTAGTTTACATAGATCATTTGTTACGGAAAACCCCGAATCCCGATTTATTTAAACATTAAATGAAAAACTCGCAAATTTAAAGTTATAACCCGCTTTAAATAAATTTTTAAAGGGGCGCTGAAAATTTATATTTTGTAAACTTTTAACCATTCATTGTCCAAAAGTAAACGATAAATGGCATCACAAATTTTAGAAGTGATGAAACTCTTGCTTGAGAATGTCTGAAACCCTGATGGGGAGCCATAAGGCAGCAGTCACACCAGAGAAGGCCACATGGACCTCGGTATAGCCGGAAAAGGCTAACGCGCCAGGAAAAGGCGTATCGGGTATCGGCATATCGGGAATCCCGTAGACACAGGGTTCATACATTTCAGCATTGCGATGTCTGAAACCCCGATGGTGGGGGGGACAAATATGTGGCCTTGTCGGATAATGGTCATATGGGCCAAGAGCTTAGCCAGGAGGGCTAATGCACAAAGTACCGCATCAGTAGATCGATAATAGGGAGACTGTGAGGACAGAGGTTCGTGACAGCGAGAGTCGCGAAACCCTGAATCCCGACAAGGAATAGGACTATGGTCACATAGGAGAGGGTCACATGGATCAAAGCATAGCCAGGGGAGGGCTAAAGCTGGAAGGTAGCGCATCGACATATCGGAGATCCGGAGTCCGTAAGGATAGGGAACTCTCGGCAGTGGGCATAAGGAAACCCCAAAACCCGAAACTGAGTCGGGAATTTAACAGTTAGGGGCAAAAGGCCATGGGCAATACGGGAAGACAATGTATATGCATACATATATACACATCTAACTACATGCATATACACAGATGAATAAATTTAAAAATACAAAAGAAATAAACTGAAAGAAAAACAACGAAATCTGTGCAGAACTGGAATTACAAACAAATCATTTTCATGCTACAAAGGAGGAAATTACCATTTATCACCAAAGTATAAGAAAGGTTCATGCAATTTCTTAACTCGATCAACTCCGCGTTCTTCACGAAGGTATAGAACATGTACACAAGCTGGCGGACTGAATCGTACCTCTTACCATACCTGAGAGCGAACTTCGCAAATTGTACAGACTTGGGATTGGTTCTCAATATTTTAAAAGAGACTGGACTCCAGGTCCTGGATCTTGTCAATGACCATATCAATATACTCTGTTTCTGCAAATGATCTGGCAGCAGATACAACAATACCCAGCACTAGAAAAGTTCTCAGAACAATGGCGAGGAGGCGAGCCATGACGGGCGAGATTCTTGGAACCTCAGACTAGAGCTATGGCAAGATCTGTGGTGGAGAGAGAATGATGCGAGGAAAGTACCAGCGAATGAGAAAGTGGAGGCAGAGGAAGGATGCGTAGAGAGTCGAAAAGCTGACAGGTATAGAATTTTGGGGTTAGATATGAGGGAGATAAAAGAAGCCAGACAGGCACGTGGAATCCATGCATGCCCGAATCCATGTGGGTGTTCGTTTATTTTTATATTTTAAAAGTGTAAAAATAATTTTGAGTAAATTAATTAATCCAGTATAAATAATTTATTTATATATATAAATAAAGGTCAAGTTAGTTTAAATTAAAGTAAGGGTAATTCGAGTAAATTGGTGTAATAATAATTTTAAATTAATTATTTTATTTAAGTATAAGGTTAGCCTACCTTAAAGCAATTAATGATGTTAGGGCTTAGATTAGGACAAGTGGGAAGGAGGTGGCATATGCAATAGGAAATGACGAGTAAAGAACAAGGCTAACGTAGCTACAGGGTAAGGGAACCGATAATTCTTTTCGCAAGGGTGAACAAACCAAGCTTAGACGCTTAATCCTAACCCAAACCTAGCCAATCCCCTAATGGAGTAACGTCTGTTTACAGACAAGTAAAGAAAACTTACGCCTAACCCTGTTTCTA
>JASDQU010304882.1:0-11147 GCA_032191745.1 Picea mariana
CATCATGAGATGCAATATGACCCAAATACTCTAAATCCTCCACTCCAAAGAAACATTTGGATCATTTGGCATATAGTTTTTGCTCCTTTAGTAGTTGTAGCACCTTGTCAACATGTCGCACATGATCCTCCCAAGACTTTCTATAGATTAGTATATCATCAAAAAATAATAACACAAATGTTCAAAGGAAGGGCTTGAAAATGGAATTCACTAACCCTTGGAATGTGGAAGGTGCATTTGTAAGGCCAAAAGGCATGACCAAAAAATCATAATGGCCTTCATGAGTTCGTAATGTTGTTTTTGGGATATATTCTTCCTTGATTCTAATCTGATGATACCCTGAACGAAGATCCAACTTTGTGAAATATATTGCTCCATGTAATTCATCTAACAATTCATCAATTACAGGAATGGAAAACTTATATTTAATAGTGATCGTTTTTAGCTCTCTATAATCTAGACACATACGCTATGAGCCATATTTATTGAATACCATTACCACCGGTGCAGAGTAAGAACATTGGATAGGTCTAATAATGCCAGCCTCTAACATTTCTTCAACCATGCGCTCAATTTCACTCTTCTGGGCATAAGGGTATGTATATTGCTTTATGTTAGGAGGAACACTCCTAGTAATTAGGTGAATATCATGATCATGATTTCGAGTGGGTGGAAGACCTTTGGGAATATCTTCAAATACTTTGGAATGCTTATCAATCATCCCTTGGAGATCTTGAGGAATAGATGGCTTAGATGTTTGAACATCTAGTGAGCATAGTTGTGCAATAAAACCTTGATGCCCCTTTTTCAATAATTTTTTCATGCCATTAGAGCTTATCACTTTACCAAGTTTCCCTGTGATACCTCTTAACTCAATTTCTTTTCCTTCCAATGAAAATTTCATGAAAAGTTCTTGAAAAATAAAAGCCACTGTTAATAATGATTGTAAACATTGGATTCCTAGTACAACGTCAGCCCCACCCATGGGTATAGCAATCATTGGAATATTCATTACATATTCCCCCATAGTAAGATTGATCTTATTGCATTTTCTTGAGTAATTGATAGTTCCTCCATATGCAATCATTACTTGAAACTCTGGTGTTGGATATACAAAGCAATTGAGAGCTTTGGCTAATTTATAGTGAATGAAATTATGAGTACTGCCAGAATCAATTAGGAATATTACCTTTTTCTTTTTGATATATCCTTCGATCTTGAGGGTTTGAGGAGTGTTAATTCCAGCCAATGCATTACACAATATCATGGGAGTCAACTCTTCAGACGAAATTGCTTCTACATTTTCATCTTGAGATGGTTCTTGTTCTTGTTCTTGTTTCTCTTCACAATATATGAAGGATAATTTATTATCACCATACTAATGTCCCTTACTATACTTGATGTCACAATTAAAGCATAAACCTTTTTCTTTTCTTTCCTCTAATTGTTGAGGTGTGTTGACGGGCAAAAATGATCGTTAGTCAATTGGAAGAACGAGTCCGGTCCAGGGTTGTCTAAATAACCCAAGCCCTTTGGTGTAACTCGTTCTGACGAGTTTAATGGCTCTGTTAGCCAATCTAAGGGTTCTAAAGAAACAAATAAAAGAAATGAAATAAATAACTAATTACAAATTACTATATATAAATATGTACATACGTAACTATTGTAGGTATATTTAAATAGTAGATATACTTATACTTTTTATATACATGATATACACAATGCAAGATTTAATCTAAACTTATGAAACTCAATGTGAAAAATGACTGCTTTGGAGAAGCAGATAAAGAAAGCACATAAAAATATTTTTGGTTTTTTCTTTATAAATCTTAAGCTAATAAAATAAAATGCTATGAAACGAAAATGTATGGATAGTCAAAAGCCAAACCATACATTCGAATTTCAGTGATAAAAAAATAACAGGAAAATATAACTGAGCTAACCTTTCATCGAACTAATGATATGCATCCAAACATCTCTACGATTAGAGAACATCTAACCACCTTGTCCAGGAGGGAAACCTACAATGAACCTTAAATCTGTTCTGAATAAATGTAGAACAACTGTGTTGGCAGTTCAATTTTAATAACAGAAAGAGTAATACAAATAGTTACTGTGATCTCATGATTGCAATCAATTACATTAAGAAAAATCTGTTAGCAATAACATTTCATTTAATCTTTCAACAAAAATTAAGGAGAAATCCTGTCATTGAAGTTGAATAGATGATCACATGGTTAATATCTGAAGCATCACTTATGGACAACATTTATAAAGGAATTATCCCAAAACATAATAAATCGTGAAGACTAAAGCTATCAAAACCTATTATCATATCAGGATAAACAAAACTTAAATGAAGACACCGTCCACAAGAAGCTAAAGTTGAAATGTGTATTGTTGTTCATTAAAGTCTGTAAATTAATCATCCATATTCTGCCCCAAGCTAGGATGATTTCATTACAAAACACTATAGTATTTAAAGAGTTTAGGAAAACTTAGCATCCTATCTTCTAAGATAGAATCAAATCCCAGGATGATTTACTAATTACAAAAATAGAGGGTAATAAAACCACTCAATATCAAACTGTATCTCTTAAGATTAAAAAAAGTTTGTTTCTGTTTACAAAATGAGCCAAATAAATGGCTAATGACCCCAGAAATGCTCCATATCATTATGTCTCCACAAGATGCATGATATCCTAAAAGGAAAAACAAAAATAAAGAAATTTAGATATTCATTTAACCAACATTTTCAACATTTCGAATGAGAACAAACTGGCTATAGAATTTGTTGATTATGTAGCTAGTCTTATTTTAAATAGCTAGAAAATCGATTCAATCTATATTAATTAAGAAAAAATCAACAAAATCACACAAATCTTTACCTTTCAACTAAATGCTAAATTCGGCTAATGAAACCTCAGAATTAATCACTGCTTTGACACACTCAGCATTTTTTATTATGACATTTCCAGTCCTCTTCAAGCATTTTCCTTGACTTTTTGCACCGATCTTGACTCTGTGGTTTTCATTTGTTAATGAGTCAATATGAGTTGTGAGGGTCTTGATCTTCGCTTGAAGGAGAGGGATATTTGTGTAATATTTTCTCACCCAATATAAACACACTTCACACCGCTGATCTGGAACAGTTGGTTGAGGAAACCCATGGTCATGTGTCAAAAGGAAACCACTATCATTTGTGGGTTTTTTACCAAGTTTGATCCCTATAAAACCCTCGCTATGTTTCAGGCATGGTGGAAGATTGTCTACGAAATCGTAGGTCTGGCTAAGATCCGATTTAAGGTAACTTGGGTCTTCCCTTGCCAATAATTTCTCGAACTCAGAATCATAACTCTCATAGACCTCGATCGCTTTGATCGAGCTCATATGAGACTTTGATTTGTTTCATAGGATCCTAGAGATTAATCTCCCTGCCCTTTTGTTATTAAAACCTATATCTGAGTTGTTTTTAAAAATTTTATGTGAGGGTCTGTTTATGGTCTTTGAAAAGGATTTAGGGTAGACATACTGCTCGCGCTCATGAAATTCAATGACTCCTGGGTCATCATCTTGTTGCTCGGACATAGGCTCATCAAATGTAGCCTTAACACAGGATTCTAGGCATACAAGAACTGGTTTGTCACTTGAAAGAACAGGGGGTTTTTCCAACATAGGTTTATCAATCAAAGGCATCTCTACAGGATTAATTGTGGTGAAGGCATTGTGAGTCAGGAAGGTATCCCAATCATCGCCTTCTAATTCCAAATGATAGACTAACAATAACCTAATTAACCCATGGTGGAATAAACTGGAATTTATACTCTGTCTTTTATATCTTTTAGCCATTTTATATAAACTCCTCAATAAATAAAATGACATATTTAACTGAAAACCGAGGAAGTGCATTAACAGCCTTATATGGTAAAGAAAAACAAGCCCATAGTGTCCCTCACAGGTGACGAATTTCCTCAACACATGTAATAACCTATGCCATCTATCTTTCAAGAGAGAAATCAGAATAACTTTGTCGCAACACTGAACTTTTCAAGAGGTGAAGAACAGAGCCCATGGCACTTCGTCCAACTTGGAATTCTTAAACCATTTTTTCCCAGTAAGGGGAAGGCCCATCGCCTTGCTAAAAAATTCCTCAGTGATTTCTAATTGGACATCACCTATTTTGGCTCGGCATCCATTGAACATGAGGGAAAACTCTTGGGCTGCTTGTAGATTATAACCCTGCAACTTCTCAAGAAACGCAACCCAACCCTAATTTTTAAGGTCTTCTCTCGCTTCGTCATACAGAAGTAGGGTTTGGAGGCCATTTGGTTCGACACAGACGACATGGGCCATTAGGGTCTGGACAAGCAATCACGAAGGTAGACAAAGTTCAATGCGAGTATGAAGGGTTTCAAAAATAGAGGAAACTAGAGAAAGAACCAAAGGGATAAAACTCATCAATACCCTAACGCGACCAGAAAAAAAGTATGAGGGAATTCATACCACAAAAATAGGGTGTTTTGCGAAATGAATGCCAAGAGTACATACGAAAGCCGAGACTTTAACTAGGAATGATGGGCTTGTCGAGTCAAAATGACACCTTAAACAGAGTACAGAATACGACCAGATGAGTTTGAGTATCATCATTGTGTAAAGGGTGGAGTTGATCATTTTAATGTTAGTAAAAGAGGTGTTTGACAAATCAAAGCATAGCAACCATAAAAAATATTTACCAAGAATTATACATGAAACAAACTCATAGCCTAACATCAATCAATTCTTGGTGTATCATTCAAAGGTTCAGAGTATACCTTATAACAATGAGCAACTTTAAAACAACTATTTTATTGACATGAGATAAGCCTTAAAGAAAAATATCATTCCTCAAAAGATTTGTAATAACATTTATTCTCCTAGGGAAATAAGCCTTAAATTCAATTATAATAAATTTGTAAGTTTCAATGCTTCGTTCATGCTTTCAGTCATGAACGAAGCATGAAAACGAGAACTAGGAATAATCAAAATAAAATCCTTCTTATAGCCAAAAACTCAAATTTCAAGTAGCAATGTTCATGTGATGAAGCGGAGGCAGCTACATAATTTATTATTCATTTCTTTAAGAGGTGAAAATACTATGGGGTTGCCAACAATGGCGACATAATGGAAGAAGGAGTTATCTCTGCATCACCGACGAGTTTGTGTTAGGACTGTTTAGAATGATTACAGATCAAATAATAGATGAAGGACATCAAGCATCTTGATCATAGGCGAACGTATAAAGAGTGAAATCTTGTGAAAAATCAGGGCTCATAAGGGAGGGAGCCTCCACTATGGATTTTTTGATGGAGTCAAAATCTTGATTCTCCTGCGGTCCCCAATGATATTGAACATCCTTTTTGATTATGTTTTGCAATGGCCTTACCATTTCCGAAAAACACAGGACAAACCTTCTGACAAAATTTATTTGACCTAGAAAATATTGCATGGAGTTTTTGGAGGAGGGGGGAGGAAGTTTGGCAATGGCTTGATTTCTTTTGGGATTGATGATCATCCTTTCACTGGATACTATGAATCCGAGAAGTTTTCCTTGTTCCACTGCAAAGATAGACTTCTTAGGATTTAGAGATATGTCGTACTTGTGGCATCATTGTAGGACAGACCTCAGATGGGATAAGTGATCTCTCTTATTTTTGGAGAAAATAGTAACGTCATCAAGATAGACCACTACAAATTGATTAATGAGACCACGAAAAGAAATATCCATTGCTCTATGGAAAGTGGTCCCGACATTTATAAGCCCAAAAGGCATTTTTCTGTAGGCGTAAGTACCCCATGGGGTACGGAAAGTGGTTTTCAACTGGTCTGGGGGAGACATGAGGACCTGGATGTACCCTAAAAAACCATCTAGTAGTGACAATCTTTCATGACCAGATACCTGCTGGAGAATTTGTTCCATTGGAGGAATGGGATAATTGTCTTTTTTAGACGCTCGGTTTAAGTTTCGAAAATCGACACAGAGTCTAATTTCGCCACTTTTCTTCCTTACAGGGACAAGATTAGATACCCATTGTGTGTGTCTTACTAGGAATATTATCTTTTCATTCAATAGTTTTTTTAGTTCTTTCTTGACCGTGGGTTCGAGCTTAGGGTTCAGCTTCTGCTGAAAAGGTTGAGTCTGGGGTTTCATGGGGATGATGTGTTGTATAATGTTAGGGTCAAAAGTTTTTAAATCATCGTATGTCCAAGAAAAGACATACTTGAATTATTTAAACAGTTTTATAAAGGCTAACCTTTCTTACTCGGAACATCCCATTCCCAGATTAATACATTGTGGATTATCATTAGTCCCTAGATATACTTTTTCATGGGTCATGGAAGAACTGTTTTTTTTACAATTTACTAATTTCCTGAATTTGTCATGCAAATCATCAAACTTTTCTAATCTTACCACGAATTTAGGGATAACATTTACCAAATTTGATGTTGATTCGGGAGACCTCGAGTCCTATATTACCATGAAATTGCGGAGATCTTCATCGTGGGTGCCTTCATCGATAACCGCACCTCAGAAAGTGTCCTCCATGTGCAAAAGATAATGATATGTTGATCATCATCAAACACTCTCCAGTTAGTGACGTTGTTTGGGACTGATGGTCTGAACAATAACTCAATTGAAAATGCATTTGGAGAAAGACATTCTGCGGGAAAAAGTTTGGAAGTGACGTTAGCTTACAAATCAGCCTCAGAATTGTTTCATCTTGGAATGGACTCAATGTTAAATGCGGAAAATTTGTGCATTAGATTCCATACCTCATCTTGATAACATTTCAGGTGTGGTGATAGGCAATGTATGGAATTTCTTACCTGTCTGACCACAATTTACGAACCATCGAATACCATTAAGTTCTTTACATTCATATATACCACTTTCTTAAGCCCTTGTAGAAGTGCCTCATATTCGGCAGTGTTGTTCGTACATTCAAATTCTAATCGACAAGCGATCAAATTTTTATTACCTGTCGAGTCGATGAGTACACATCCTGCACCAACTCCTTCTTTAGATTTGGATCCATTGAAGTAGAGAGACCATATGTGAGATTCATTGGTCGTGTTTGTCATATTAGGTAGAGGTGCTGACTATGTGCATGTCATGAGTTCCGAATGTTGTTCTGGATTAGTGATGATGGAAGTTTCCGCCATGAAGTTACCAAAAAATGTGTTCATTCCCTTCATTTCGAGTGAATTAGTGGAAGAAGTAAATGGTTCATTAGCATCATTTAAATCGTTCATGGTGTTCTTGAGGTAATGCTCACGATTAATCCTAATTCTGTTTGGCTTTCCATTCTCTGGTAGCCACAAATGAGACCAGTCTGTCGCAAAGTATCCATGCAATTGTTCGAACCAATCCCTGCTTAAAAATAAACCGTACACTTCAGGGATGTCAAAAACAATGATATCAATAATCTGGTGAACCTTAGGATTAAAGGATAGCCTAACAAGTACATTTTTTAATTCACCAATTACCTTAACATTCGTTCGATCGAGTTGAATGATTTTTAGACTGGAAGGTTGAACTTCAGCATTGATTTTTTGGCAGACAGACAAAGGAATCACATTTGATGATGCGCCAGAATCTACCATGCAATTATGTACATTTCTATTGAAAATTTCAAAAGTTAATAAAAAAGGTGGGACATTTTTGCGAGTATTAACAACAGAACTTTGTTGATTTTTAGTCGTTGTCCCTGAAATTACTTTATCTACATTTGAAACAGTTTTTTCAGTGAGGTCTCTTTTATCTGAGGGTTCAAGTGTTGTTTTAGTAGGGACCTTTTGAGGTGTTTTAGGACTGATTTCTGCAATTTTCTTGTTGTTCAGATTGTTGTTTTTATTGTTTTCTGCAATGTTCTAAAGCATTTTCTGCGGAAGAAAAGGAAATTTCAAAAGTTCATAAACAGAAATATTATCTCTAAGTTTCTTTAGGTCTTCAATCAAATCATATTATAGACTTGGGGCTGCTGAATTCTGTTTTGTTTCATTTTGTTTAAATTGTTTCTGAGGTGCATTAGTACCTATTTCAGAAGAGGGTTTACTCTAAGTTTTTCTTCTGGTATTGTAAGGATGGACAGTTTCAAAATTGGCTTAAAAAATTCTGTCGGAAAAATTCCTGAAGATATTGGGAGACAGTTCCTCTTCTTCGGTTGTTTCTTCTTCAACCACATCTTCAGATTTCTCAGGGGGAACTAAGTTATCATGTGCTTCAAGGATAGTCTGTATAGTGTATTGTAAGCTTTCAAAATTCATACCTTCAGGGGTTGGGTTTGATCGATTTGAGGGAAATGGTTTTCTAAAAGGAGGTTTGTAAGTTCCTTTGCTTGAAGATGCTTCCTCAGCTGATCTCCTCAAGTCTACGACTTGATTTGATAATTTATGGATGACCTTTTGTAAACTTTCCAAATTTGAGCCTCTGATTGAGTTTTGGTTTGGGGAGGTCTAGGAATAATTTCTTTTTTCTTCTTAGAAGACAGGGTTATCTCTGCCTCATTACTAATATTATATTTTAGGCTCAAAATATCTTTTTCGATTTGGCTTGCCTCCTCGAAGGCTTCCAATAACGTTTCCTTCTTAGACCTTTTAACCCAAATTGCTACATTCTGGTGTAGGGCTTTGATGTAATATACCACAATGATATTTTTTGCAGGCATTGAATCAATGAGGATTGATTTTTTAACGTGAGGAACCTTTGGTTAAAATCTTTTACTTTTTCCTTAGGGTTCATCTTTAAGCTCGAGAGTTCCATGACTAAGACTTCAGGAGATTTATCATCTCCAAACTTCTCAAGGAAACATGAGTCAAATTTGTCCCACGTTACAATGGTGTGAGGTTGTTGGGCAAAATACAATGTAGAGGCATTTCCCTCAAACGTGTAAGGAAAGAGTCTACATACTACATCTTCATGTTCTACACTTCGGAGTCTAATGGCTAGCATGAATTTCTTTATGTGATCCTCAATGATTTTCTTAGAGTCTGGATCAAATTTAGGTAGCCATTTCTTTGGGTGTTTAGGTAAAGGGTGTTGGGGTTTAGGTATGGCCACAACATCTTGATCGAGCCAAGGTCTAGTGGGATTGTTTTGATTTTCCATGGGCGTGGGTGGTTTCGAAGGCTGTGATGGTTTAGATGAAGAACTACCTTTCTCAGATGAATCCCCTCCTGAAGAGGAAGGAGATGAATGAGGTGGTGAAGGTGGGATACAAGATCCTCTAACTCCAGGAGTGGGGGTGTCATCAGGATTTATGGGAATTTAGGAGAAGACTAGTGCCTTCAATTTTCTCTCTGATATCAGAGAAATCTAGAGGTTGATTCAGTGGCTGACCAAGTTGTCTGATATGGGCCAAAGCACCGTGTGTCCTTAGAAGTGACTGGCGAACAATTTCTTGTATGTCGGACCCTTAAGGGTTTGGTGTTATTGGCTCAACGGTAATCTAGGGATTTTCGTTTGAGGTAGTGGTTGTTTGAGAGGTAACGTTGTTGTTAGAATGACTCCTTGTTACTATAGGGGAGCCAGTATGTGGGGGAGGATTCTTGTGACTTCCATGTGCCATCAATTGTATTTAGGCCCCCCTTCTAGCACCATTTGTTGACGGGCGAAAATGACCATCTGTCAATTGGAAGAACGATTCCGGTCCGGGGTTGTCTAAATAACTCAAGCCATTTGGTGTAACTTGTTCTAACGGGTTTAATGGCTCTGTTAGCCAATCTAAGGGTTCTAAAGAAACAAATAAAAGAAATGAAATAAACAACTAATTACAAATTACTATATATAAATATGTACATACGTAACTATTGTAGGTATATTTAAATAGCAGATATACTTATACTTTTTATATACATGATATACACACTGCAAGTTTTAATCTAAACTTACGAAACTCAATGTGAAAAATGACTGCTTTGGAGAAGAAGATAAAGAAAGAACATAAAAATATTTTTGGTTTTTTCTTTATAAATCTTAAACTAATAAAATAAAATGCTATGAAATGAAAATGTATGGATAGTCAAAAGCCAAACCATAAATTCAAATTTCAGTGATAAACACATAACAGGAAAATATAAGTGAGCTAACCTTTCAGCAAACTAATGATATGCATCCAAACATCTGTATGATCAGAGAACATCTAACCACCTTGTCCAGGAGGGAAACCTAAAATGAACCTTACATCTGTTCTGAATACATGTAGAACAACTGTGCTGGCAGTTCAGTTTTAATAATAGAAAGAGTAATACAAATAGTTACTGTGATCTCATGATTGCAAGAAAGTACATTAAGAAAAATCTGTTAGCGATAACATTGCATTTAATCTTTCAACAAAAATTAAGGAGAAATCCTGTCATTCAAGTTGAATAGATGATCACACGGTTAATATCTGAAGCATCACTTATGGACAACATTTATAAAGGAATTATCCCAAAACATAATAAATCATGAAGACTAAAGCTATCAAAACCTATTATCATATCAGGATAAACAAAACTTAAATGAAGACACCGTCCACAAGAAGCTAAAGTTGAAATGTGTATTGTTGTTCATTAAAGTCTGTAAATTAATCATCCATATTCTACCCCAGGCTAGGATGATTTCATTACAAAATGTTGTAATATTTAAAGAGTTTAGGCAAACTAAGCATCTTATCTTCTAAGATAGAATCAAATCCCAGGATGATTTACTAATTACAAAAATAGAGGGTAATAAAACCACTCAATATCAAACTGTATCTCTTAAGATTAAAAAAAGTTTGTTTCTGTTTACAAAATGAGCCAAAGAAATGGCTAATGACCCCAGAAATGCTCCATATCATTATGTCTCCACAAGCTGCATGATATCTTGAAAGGAAAAATGAAAATAAAGAAATTTAGATATTCATTTAACCAACATTTTTCAACATTTTGAATGAGAATAGACTGGCTACAGAATTTGTTGATTATGTAGCTAGTCTTATTTTAAATAGCAGAAAACCGATTCAATCTATATTAATTAAGAATAAATCAAAAAAATCACACAAATCTTTACCTTTCAACTGAATGCTAAATTAGGCTCATAAAACCTCAGAATTAATCACTGCTTTGACACGCTCAACATTTTTTAT